>ML798071.1:135562-150485 GCA_009831015.1 Picea engelmannii
GTCATATCAGACAAAGTATTCTCACATGTTATCAAGTATAATACTTTACGACGATTGCTATCTCAACTTAAGCCATTAGCTTGTCAAGTGTACCTTTGAATCTTGATTAATCAAACCTGGAGCCTTGTCCTCAAGAGTGAGTGTTTGATTTTCTTCCAGGTCTCCTTCACTCAAGTGACGAGTCCTTTCTTTTGTACTAAGACAATACGCTATCTTGACAGAAGGTTAGGTTAGAGGATAAGCTCTATGATCAACTTTTAATTCTTCTAATATTTTGATCATAGCTTCAACATGCAACACTGATCAAGATAATTTCATAACAAATAGATGCATATTAGAATAATCACACATGGGTTGCATCATTCCTCTGAATGTGTTGGATCTTGAGATCCTTCTGGATCTATGGNAAAAGATCCCTTCTCCTGCAAATACTCTTTAGTACATACTTCAGATAGAATTTGCAGGTAGTGGCTCCATCTGGTAGCAGTGATAATCATTACCAAAAACTTCAAGAGTGATTGCAACTGGTTCTACAACTGCAACTACAACAGGTACTGCAACTGGTTCTGAGACTGCAACTGCAACTGAAACTTAGGGTTTTATGAGGAAACCCTAATTTTTCAAACTTCAAATTTTGAAATTCTGATCCAGTGGATAGGTGCACTGAGCTTAGGCGAGTTAGCTGGTGTAGTCATATTTTTGAAAATCCAACTTTTACCCCTTCAAATATGATCTGCAGATTTCTGGACTGGTCCTTCTGGTTTTCTGGTACTTCTGGTACTCTGGTTTTCTGGTACTTTGTGAAACTAGGGTTTCACTTTCTGGGAGATCTAGCCACTGAAAAGGTACGCTCTAAGTGTCAAAATGATCCTTGGGAGAGGGCGCAAATTTCTAGGAGGTTAGGGAGCTGAAAATACTCACTTTTGCAAAACCCTAATTTTTGGGTATGGTAACAGTGAGGTTTTTCCTCTTGCAAATTGTGCTTCCTTCAGGTTGGCTCTAATACCATGTTAATGTTTATGCCATTATTATAGTTATTTGCGTTTCAATAGATAAGAGCATAATAAGAACAAGATCAATGAGAAATACACATTCACAAGAGACACAACATTTATCTTGAGAAACCCTCTAGGGGAAGAAAACCCAGCAAAAACTTCCTTATCATAAATAGCTTATACAATGTTCAAGAGATAACTCAAACCAATACAGATAGTCCTCTCCAAGAGATGTGCCACCCTTCTCCCTCTCTCCAACTAGTAATTGCAGTTTGCCTCATAAGAGAATGAGCAAGTGAGTTGTGTGTTTGAAGTGAGGCGCTAGCCTCTTATTTATATCAAACTGGCACATGTGAAAGGTCACAACTAGCAGGGCCGACCTCTCACTCTGGGTGGGTAAACCCACCTTTAATTAATTATGTATCTTCCATTATAACTGTTGGGGCTGACTTCTTATTCTGTTCTTTGTAATTGTCTGATGACCAATCCACAAAAGGGGATTTGGTCCTTATACAATTACCGACATGATTAATCCTCAATGGGGATTAATCCAATAACAATAATAATAATAATAATGACATGATTAATCCGCAATGGGATTTAATCCAATAACAAAATAATAATAAGAATGCTCTTCACAGTTACATTATTTCAACATGATTCTTCACTTGACTGTAGGGGCTTCTTGACCATACCTTCGGGGATTCTTGTGGGATGATTCAAAGCATCTTCCCATGAGGGAATTGCTTAAATATATGCCATGAGGGGACCAATTTGGAGACTCCTTCAAGTAAATCCATAGGATTCTTCATGTTGATCACCAATGACTGAATTCAACATCAATGACAACACCATTCAACAAAATACATATATTTTTCTAATGCATATAAAATCTTATTAATTTGAGTCTAGAGAAAATCTGGATAACATTATCTAAATTATTTTCATTTAACACAAAATCATCCTATGTTTTTATGCCAACAAATATACATGGGTGACATATACAGGTTCTATTTTTTCTCGATATGGTGCATGGATCTCCATACGTCATCATGATGCATGGGATACTACATGTTGGTTTAGTATTTTGTACGATGTATATTGAGACTATGAGGGCCTACTTCTTGTGTTTTTCATCAAATTGATTATGCACATTAGATATTTATAAGCCATTGATTGTGTATATGGGGATCTTAATATTTTGATGGTGTAAGGGTGTTCCTTGCATCCTTGCATGGAATGAATGTAGCATATTTTGGCCAATCAAACCAATAGTAAAGGTATGAAGGAATAACACTTTCTGTATACCTTATAAGGTAAAAACCACAATTTTTCATATATATGTCATGCACTCAAAGACACGAGGAGGATGAAATCATATAAGTAGTATAAAGGATATACAAATATTCCTTGGAAACTTTGATTAGTAAAGAAGATATATAGTGTCCACCTCCCCTACCCTATCCTAGTGGGAAAATTTGTAAGAACTATGAAACCTTTATGAAGATACCACTATTATTGTTGTAGGTTTTACATAGAATCAAGTTACAGGAAAAAATGGTGATATTTGAAAAGCCTAAATCCAAATTTCTTTTAATTTAATGTTATAAAAAAGATATTAGATGTCATAACTTCATTAGCAATAAGAATTTATTAGATTCCATGCTAAATTAAACTGCAGTAGAGGAGACCAAAGTTACTCCATTGAGTAAATCAAGCATTCCCAATCATCTGACTTTCAAATGGTTGGATACTTTACTATGTCTAGGCTATGCAAAAAAATTGGAACTCAAGGAGATTGTAATACCCCTGTTTACCCCAGCTTGTAAATATATTATATTTTTTTAAAAGGCTATGAAAAAATAGATTATGTGTGGATTTTCGGAAATGATGAACCTTGCTAAAGAAGGTACTGCAAATATTTATGTTGTTAAATAAAATGGAAATTGTTGAACAATTGTTGAAGGTGTTGCGATTACAGATTATGATGCATGAGATGAAATGGTGAGGGGAACTAGTAATGGTTTATATGACCCCTTCCAGGCCAATAATCTGCTGGGTTTAAAAATTCTTAGACCCATAACAATCCTCTTTCATAGATAATTTAATTACCCGTCAAGTTGGTAGTTGAAAAGTCTTCCTAATAAATCAATGAGAGAATGGGCATAGTACCCACGAAATGGGGGATTTGACCCATGAAATATTCTTGGAGAAGGAAAGAAAAAGAGAAAAATCATGGGAAGAAGGCATAAGATGCATACAAATGTGTTTGGGGACCATTTCTTAGGAAGAGGAGCATGCAGAGCTCTCCGGTTCTTAAGAGAACTAAGAAAATAAATAGTTATGGGTATAAGAACTACTGGGAAGTGTTTTCTAATCAAGTTGATAAATGGGGATGTAGATAATTTGAGTGATTGAGTGAGAAATCATAGTAGGCACCCTTTCTTGGTGGATAGAAGACTGGGTTGCGAGGTTCTTGGGGGGGAAGGAGAGTAACCTTCATCCCTTGTTGTTTGCTGAGAAAAAAGAATAATTCATCTCATGGCATAATAATCTAGTTAGGGGGTGGCCAACTGAGAAAAAACCAAAATCAGTTGTGCCTATGGTTGGGTGGAAAATGGTACATCCTTCAACAGTTACAACTCTTTTCATTTTCTTGATAAGTTTGTCATTTCCAAACCTCTGCAATGTTAAGTTCAAAAATATTGTAGAATGTGTTTCAAAGCAATGTAAATCCAATTTTTTGTAACACCCATGTTTCCCCCAGTTTGTAAATATAATTATTATCATGGCCAAAACTATAGACATGCCTATTATGTGATTATAGAAATAGAAAGGACATTTGATTAATTATGGTAAGTATTTGGTTATTAATTCAACTAGGAAATGTTGAACTACTGCTGAAGGGATTTCCTTCACAGGTTATGATGTCATGAGAGGAATGTTGCAAGAAGGAAGCCATTAATATTTGAAATGACCCTGCGAGGTAATACCTTGTTAATTTAAAAGAAAATGCAGACCCTAGACTCTCCTTAGCCCAAAAAATTGATTACCAGTCAGGCTGGTAGTTGGGTATTATAATTCGAGAATCAATAAATAATGGGAATACATACCCATAAGAAAGATTTTGACACGAATCACGATGTCTTGGGTAAGAATACATGAAAAAGTGGAGATAGATAGACACACATTAGGGAAAGCAGGAGAATTGGAATAGAGATAAGGGAAACTCTCTGCTGTGAGGAAAAGGAAAATAAAAGTGCAAAAGAAATAGATACTCCCTGGAAAACTTGTTGAGAAACCAATTATCCTCTTTTGAATCATATCTTGGCTCGAGGGTGGCTGGATGTAGAAGTGCATAGTGTAGCCTTACCTAGGGTTGGGTGGAGAGTGGCACACCCTTCATTAGTGGCCAACATCTCCCAAGTTATATATGAGTAACATGTTTACCCTTTTGTTTATTGAATTGATATATATATATATTTCAATTCAATAAACAAAAGGGTAAACATGTTATTCAATATTGTGATTATGAATATTAATACCAGACTTGTGAGCACGATTGTGTATTTTGGAGATGACCTCGTGTTTTCATGAAATATAATTATTTGGATAGCTTGGTGCTCTTGATCACAAACCGTCTCGGTCATTAGTAAATTAGCTACTAGTTTACGTCCGTGACAATCTTGTGTGATGTATATCTTTATAATAGCTTGAGTATGTAAATGATTTAAATATATATCATATAATAAGTTGAAAACTGACCCAACATACATGCTTACTGTAAGTCCCATTGTGGCTATATATATAGCCATAATGGGACTTACAGTAAGCATGGTGCACCTGCATGTCGTCATGGTTGAATCCCTGCAACAAAGAAATCATTTTGGGATAATATGATGAAATAGAGGCACACTAGGTAGGAAATGGAATGCCTTGGACCTAGGCGAGAGCTCTCAAAAAACTCAGAAGTCTTGAAAAGTACATGAGAAAACCCTCATGAAATTAGGCTAATTCCTGGACCAGAATGTTAAGATTGAGAAAGACCCTTGTTTTTCCTCGAAGGATCATGACTGTTGATTTGTCATGGAGGTTAGATTTGGACCCTTCATCGGGGTAGGGGAAATATTAATTATTGACTGCCAATTTGGTGAGATAATGGATCCTAACTGTTCATCGTAGGGTTACATTCATAGTAAGTCATGAAGATGAGCTATGATGAGGAAACTTCGAGGGGAGATATGGATCATTAACCATAGCAAGGGTAAGAATCTATCTTGGCCATCAATCTGGTGAGAAAGATATATCCAGGGTTCTTGTCGGAGAGGATGATTTGGGGTAAAAAACAGAGGTGAGCTCTGATGGGGAGACTCTGAGGTGATATATGGACCCTCCTTCAGAGTAGGGGAAATATTAATTCTTAGTTGTTGATCCATTGATCCAGGTGGATATTGGTGGCCACCCATCTCTTCCAACTGGCTCACATTCATTTTTCATTTTGGAAGTTTTTTCTAGATTTTTAGGTCCTAGACTTCTGGGCCTGTTTTGAGGCCCTAAAAAACATTTTTTTCATTTTCCAAAGTCACTTTATAGATGGAGTCAAAGTGTGATGAAAAAATGTGTATTCCTCAGATAGAACTTTCCAATGGGCTATCGTGCACCTAAAACAAATATCGTATGCAAAAGTTACGACCCTAGTAAGTTGATGTACCAACTTACCCCATCGAGGCCCACATGACTTTTGGTGCTTCATCTCCTAGGGTTAGGTTTTTGGATGTATAGGGTTTTATTATTTCTTCTTAATGCTAAAAATGCCTAGATGCCTCATTTTAATGTGCTCAGAAGAATGCGCATAACAACCACATCTCTTCTAAGAGATTAGCTACCACCATTCGAGCAAGATTGTTTCATTCTGGATTTTACAGTCTCAATATATTTCTTTATTGAATAGAAGTTAAGTTTCACTTTATCTCTATTATTTTTATCTGCATATATGTGTTAATTCTATATATCTATGTTTCATTTCATTCCACTCATAAATTTGGATCAATGGTATTAGAGCGGTCTACTCTTCATTTGTTTTTATGTGCATGTCCCCAATGAGGTCAGGGTATAAGCAGTTGGGACTTGAACTGGTCGAGCCTTTGCAAGATCAGCCTCGCCGAAACCGATGGTCACCCATGGGGGAAGAAAAGAGAGACGATGGGGAAGGAGATCCCTTTAAACTATTTCTTGAGTAATCCCTTGCATGAAAGTGGAAAATGATGATGGATAATCTTGCAAAAATACTTCGATGACTTCCAATAGGTGACACATCTTCCTCGAGTGGAGGCACCGCCCCATTCAAGGTACAAATCAATTTTTATATTCCTATATTTGAAGTTCAAATAGATGCAATTGTTGTAGACAAATGGTTAAACCTTCTAGAAGGGTATTTTTCTGTCCATAACTTTTCCGATAGAGAAAATATTACATTTGTATTCTTTAAGGTCGTCCCCCATGTCAAATATTGGTGGGAAAATTTATGTGAGAAAAATGAAACATAGGGATATACATTATTTGTATTTGCACCCACTTGGGGTTCTTTTAGGGATGCTATTAAGGAACAATACTACTATGTTGGAAGTTATTACAACTTATATACAAGATGGACCACCTTACGATAGGAAAGGGACTAGACAGTGCAAGAGTTCACCAATGTCTTCCATACCTTGAACACTAAGCTGGGTATCAAAGACTCTAAGTGACATATGGTGTTAAAGTACTGTGATGGTATGCATAGATACATCTAGAAAAAAATGGAGTTTCTAGACATCTCTTCCTTGAGCATGACCTATCGATATGTTGTCAAAATCAAGCAGAAGATTAAACTAAATATGTAGCAGCTTGGGTTTGGGAACCCTTCACAGTAGAAACAGGGAAAAGGCGGCCCCAACCCATAGAACAAAGGGAAAATAAAGGATTGATAGCCTCAATACAACCAGTCTAAACCAAAAACAAGGAAGGACAATGGGAAGACAAAGAAATACATCGGTAAGTGGTGCGAGTTCCATAAGAGCCCCTAACATAACATTGTTGAATGTCGCTCAAATAATTCATCAATGTTCGAGGTGAAAGCCTATGAATCATATGGGAGCTACAAATCTGAGTTAGAACCAAAAAAAGGGAGACAGATCATTGATGTAGAACCTAGTGCCATTGTTTTTACCACCAAGGTCCAACCCGACAAACCTAATGAACCAGAGGAAGGTGAGCGCCTCTTTTATTCACATATGTGGGTGAAGGGTACTTTGTTACACTTCATCATTGATAGTGATAGATATAAGAACCTCATATCAATGGAGGTTATCAAGTGGTTGGCTCCATCGAAAAAACCACACCCACAGTCGTACACCATCAGATGGATTCTCCAAGGGAGTGATCTCTGCGTCAACCAACAATGTCACTTTCCCTATGACATAAAGCCCTTCAAAGATGAGGTATTGTGTGATGTCGCCCCCCTTGAAGTTTATGATGTTCTTTTGGGCCAAACTTATTTATGGAAATGTCATGTTGTATATGATTCTAGGCCTCATAGTTTTATTATTACTTTGGACAATAAATTGTACAAGATACCTGAGGTAGTCCCACCTACTTCTATTTCCTTAATATCTACCAAGCAATGCAGCAAGGTCATCTCTCAGACAAGGAAGTTTTTCTTCTTTTTGATTCACACTCAAAATGGGTGGAAGGTTGCAATCACATCCATGGCCTCCATGATAGGTCTCTCCACATAGTAGAAGCAAGTGGATAAGGTCATGGAAGAATAAAAAACATCTTCTCCTCACCCACTAGGGTACTTGTACACTGTCAGGTAAAAAACTCAATTGATCTAACCCCCGGAGCACCACTACTTAATGGGCTGGTCTATAATCTCTCTATGTCATAAAATGAGAAAATCAAGTGCTAGATCAAAGATCTACTTGAAAAGGGTCACATGCGACCAAGCTCTTCACCTTGTGGAAGCCCAATAATTATTGTGCAGAAGAAAAAGGGGACTTGGAGACTTTGCACTAATTAATGAGCCCTAAATAAAATCACAGTCAGGAACTTGTACCCAATTCTTTGAATTGATGATCTCCTTGGCCAACTAAATGGGGCCAAATACTTTATTAGTATTTATCTGAAGTCCATCTACCACTAGGTCCCAATAGAGAATATTTATGTATGGAATACTACCTTCAAGTTCAAAGAAGGTCTTTTCAAATGGCTGGTCATGCTCTTTGGCTTAAAAAATGCCCCGAAAAATTTCATGAGGATGATGGACAATAAATTGTGGCCTTTCACCAATTATTTTGTGGTGGTGTTTTTGGATGAAAGCCTCATCTTCAACAAGAGTTGGGTGGAACACCTGTGACATACTCAGCAGGTTCTCCACAATCTGTGGAAACACAAGCTATATGAAAATTTATAAAAAAATTCCTTCGGCAAGAACATGGTCCAGTACCTAGGCTACATTGTTGATGAGCATTGGGTGCATGCCGATAAAACTAATATCTAGTTCATATGTGGCTGGACAACCCCGACCACACTCACTGTGATTCGAATCTTCTTAGGACTTGCTAATTTCTATTGCATGTTGATGTTGGGATTCTTCCGCATTGCATGGGCCCTTATCTAAGTGACTAGGGGAATGGAAAGGAAACATTTGTGTGGGGAAGTCACAAAAAAAATTATTTGATGATTTGAAGCAACGCTTGTGCTTAGCCCTGGTGCTCTCATTACCCGACCTACAACAACCTTTTGAGATTGAGCCAGATGCTTCAGACTATGATGTGGGCACATTTCTCACTCATCATAGACATCCCATGGCCTACCATAGTAATATGCTATCAGATACCATCCATAAGTACCCCACTTATGACAAATAAATGTGCTCCATTGTATAAGCCTGTTGGCATAGGGGCAGACCTAGGGTTCAACACTACCAGAGCGCACCAACAAAACCTTAACTATCGGCCCTTTTGGCAACACTTGCGAAGAAGATGAAGTCTCACCCGAGGTAGAGGCAGGGGTGGTTGTAGGACTCAAGTGTCTGCAACCTTAGCTGGGACACAAATCTGTGATTATACAACTTAGTAAATCACTTAGCACCATTAGTTCTTTAACATGAAATCATTATCTACTTTACTGATAAAAAAAATACTCGCAGTACTCACAGTAATATACCATATATGATCACTTAGCATAAGTAAAATAGGTCGGACGTAACTGATCAAGAACTGATCCTATTCATGTGTATTAGATCTAACATTCCATACATCATTAGCAATGAGCATAAGCAGATCTATCTAATCATCTCAAATCACTAAGCAAAGAAGACATAAACACATTTATACAAGCGCTAAGCAAGATAACACAGTGATTATGTGGTTCATCCCTCTCCTGGGGCTACGTCCACCAACTATTTTTATTTATTATCTTTAATCAGTCATCTACATGCACAGAGCCATACAAACCCCACTCCGCATAGGACATGAGATCTGTGTGCATCTCGCCAGATCCTCCTTCCTCGAGTTAGGTTACAACAAAAAATATTCTACTCAATCTCTTACAATCACTTGCACTTAGCCTTGCAAGTATCACACAACATGCACTGAGCATATACAACTATTACTTGCACTTGGCACTTAGCTCATCGACCCTTTACTACATCGCCTAGGTATCTATTGATACATTACAAAATAGGCCTAAACGTGGGCAAACCCATGGGATGACATCCCTTTCCTGTTACATATTCCCAACAACCCAAAAAGAGGCCCAAAAGGGGGCCGAGATCCCATGATCTCCGCTTCGTCTTGCGCTCCTCCTTCGAGAGGCTGTCGAAGTCCCAAAATAGGTCAACATGACCAAGAAACTCCTAAAACTTGGTCAAGGGCCAACAAATCCTGCTGCCAGTGGAGGAATTACATTCTTGGGAAAGATACAATCATCCACACTGATCATAAGTCTTTGTAGTTCATGCATACATGAGGCAAATTGCAGAATGACTGCCATCATAATGTTTCCCCATACTTGCAATTGTTCCATATCAACATCAAGTATAAGACATGGAGCACCAATCACATCACTGAATTCATCAGTGGACCTCTAGTTACAATGCTAACCATGGTGCTACACTCCTGTGGACATGAGACCTTTGGATGGAACCAACTTTACGAGAGAGAGCCTGACTTTTCCACTACCTGCCATATGCTAGGCACAAACACAACTATCATTGATTTCCATCTTCAGGCTGGGTTTTTGTGCCATCTGGTCCATCTCTACATCCCATCAAGCAAGTGAGAGAAGATGATTTTGGAAGATCACTATAGTAAGGTGAAAGGACACTTCGACATAGAGAAGACAGTTGCAGTGATGCAAAAACATTTGTATTGGTTTAAACTTCAATTGGAGTTCAACAAGTATATTAGGTCCTACACGGCCTACACCATTTCCAAACCGTAGATTAAGAAAAAATGCATATACACCCCTCTTCCTGCTCTCGACAAGCCTTGGGAATCCATCTCAATGGACTACATGTTGGGCCTTCCTTCAACCAAGTAGAGAAAAGAATGTGTTTTCGTGGTTGGTGATCGATTTTCCAAGATGGCAATTTTGGACGCCTCCAAGAAGAGAATCATTGCGGAGGCCACTGCCAAGATATTCTTCGAACGAGTGTGGGTACATTTTGGTATACCACAGATCATTGTTCATATTGGGACAACTAGTTCCTTATCACGTTTTGGTTGATCCTATGGTCACAACTAGACACGAAGCTCACGAAATCCATGGCCTTCCACCCCCAAATAGATGGCTAAATTGAGGTCATCAATAGAATGATCATGCATATATTTCACATGTACAATTCCAAGCATCTGTGTACATTGGATGAGAGTCTTCCCTATGTTCAACACAGTTACAACATAACCATACATAACTTTGCCGACCAAAGCCCCTTTCAGGCGGGGTTGGGATTTCAACCATTAGGTTTGACTGATGTTGCACTACCCCTTGCATCCACACATGAAGAATTGTCCCATGTGAAAATCGAAGCCAACAAAGACACTTGGTTCATTGAATAAATCTAGCACATCCACCAATAGGTTTAGGATATTTTGTATAAGTTCAATTTCAATTACTAGCAGTGCCATGATCAACACTGGGTGCCCCACAAGTTTCAGGTGGGTGATAAAGTTTGGTTGTATTTGTAGAAAGAACACCTTATATGACCCCATCAGATGCTTCGTCTACTCTTCTATGAACCTTACACCATCACCAAGGTTGCGGGTGATAATTATTTTAAGCTCAACATTCCCCCCTTCATTGGCTTGCACCCAATGTTTAATGTGGACCTCCTTTGGCCATACTTTCCACCATTGTTGGACACCTCAGAGATAGAAAAACAACAGACACCAACATAGCTCAACCTCACTACATGGAACATGCATCCATTGATCAAATATTGGACACACAGGTCAAGGGTACTCATGATCCGACATGAAGGCAGAAATATAACCGAAATATAACAATGAAATACACAAAAATATATAAGAGAACACATAAATATAGTGAAACCCAGCTTCTATTACTGAATAATATAGACAAAATTGTTTGGACAACTGAGAGGGGGGGATGAATCAGTTGTTACTGGGCTTAAACAATTATGCTTATTTTAAACTCTTTACACAACATTTAATGAAAGTCACAATAATGCAGGGAAGTAAGCAATAGAACATTCAACATCAGTCACACATATGATATACATAGAGACAGATATTTCCTGAGGAAACCCATACAAGGTAAAAACCTCTTCCTCTTTATATGATAAGTAATCTTTACATTCTTTACATTATCATACATATGAGCACCAACTCATAATGAGGCTACAACCTCTATTTTGCAAGATGCTACTTGCTGAGAGCACCAACTCTCTGGATTCTCTAACACCAACTCCTTGGTTTCTCTAGCACCAACTAGATGGAAGCACCAACTCCCCGGTTTCTCTAGCACCAACTAGAAGGAAGCTACAACTCTCTAGTTTCTCTAGCACCAACTAGAAGGAATCACCAACTCCTCGGTTTCTCTAGCACCAACTAGAAGGAAGCTACAACTCCCTGTGTTCAAGAACCCACTTGAACCTATGAGGACAACAGTCCTCCCTAACACCTCCCTACCACCCTGAAATCTAAATATTTGCTATTAAGACTTATTACAGTGATATAAAGTTCTTCAATGGCTTACCGGTCTCATCACTGTTCTGCTACACTGCGCTGCTCTGTCTGCATCAGTGTCTTCTACACACTCCTTGCGCTTTCTTTTCTTTTTCCTTTTATGCTCTTTGCACCATGTCCCTTCAATGCACCATTCCCCTTCTGTGCATTTCTACTGTTGTGCTCTACCTCCTTCTTCACACCTCAATCACACTCAACCGCAACAACACAGATCTCTTCTTTGTTCTGCATTCTTATAGTCTCTGTGCTCCTTGTGCATGCAATATGCACCAAGCTTCTGCATGCTCTCCCCCTCCCACTGTTCTCCACAACGGGGTGTTTACTTGCACTTCCCTTTTCCACCTCTTCACTACCTCCAACCTTGACACTGTATGTGTTTTTCTTCTCCTCCTCATGTCAAGTACTCTACCCGATCATCATTGCAAGTCTTCAACTTCTCTGGTGGTTACACCCACGCATCCAGCATCACTGGGTGTTATACTGAGATTCCTTGGCCTCTCGAGCAGTTGAGACTCTTCGTCTTCTTCATCATAGTTGAGCTCATCCTCTGGCAAAGAGCATTAGTCGTTTCTAGAAGTTACATTGTGAAGTGCAATAGTAGCCCTTCGATCATATTCAAAATCACCTGCACCGTTGGTTGGAGTTTGTAGGGCCTTGCATTTAATTCACCGTTTCACATTTCGACATTTCGAGATTCCTGTGATTAAGGTTTCTTTATGCTTCACGTGATGATCCCTGAAACTCCAAAATTGTGCTTGGTTGCACTAGCTCCTTCCTCCATCTTCCACCGATGTGACCAATGGCTGTGACCACAAGTTGAGCCAAAATGTGTTTTGCATTTCTACAATTCGACAATCCTGTTGTGAGGCATCTTGACTCTCCAAGTCACGATCTCTGAAACTCCGAAATGGAGCTTGCTGCTTCAATATTTTCTCTACATCTCTTCGACGATGTGACCACCGGAATATGACCCCTCTCCAATCACACAAGCACTTCGATCTCCAGATCAACGGTCCTCGATCCATGGTGATCGAACGACTATCCTTTGCCTTGGGACTTCAACCTTCAGGACTTTGGGGGAGTGATTGAGTTAAAAACTCCTGAAGCAAAAACTCTTGGAGTGAGGTCAGTCTTGTGTTACTCGATGATGTGTCATGACCCGAGTGGCTGTCACGTGTCACTCAGAATTGTGATTTCCAGTGGCCTGAAATGCCAAATCAACTTGACACTTGTCGTTGTCTGATCATGCCATGTGTCATAGTCTTCCACCTGTCCTTTCTGATGTGGTCTGCCACATTCACCTCCTGGATCTGTTGGCCTAGATCACTTCACAATTTTGACATTCTTGATGTGAATGTTCTTCACTTCCAAGTCCCAGTCTATGAAACTCTGAAATGGAGTCAGATCATATTTTCATCTTTTCTCACTTTGCAACTTCGAGACTCCTGTGATGAGGAGTCTCAACACTTGAATCCTCCATCTCCTGGTATTCAAAACTCTGAAATGGAGTCGGATCAATGGTCCATATCAAACTTTGATATGACGGCTAAGTTTATTTCGCGATTTCGTGTATCGTGAGTTCGATAGGTTAGGGAACCCCGTTCCTTTGACTTTCCAGTCAGTGAAAGGATGATCTTTCGCCACGTATCCTTCTTGGATTGACGGTCTAGTTTTGTCCTCAATCCAACGGTTGATATTATATCGTGGTTTAGCATATCGCGATTTCGCATTTCACGACTTCGGGACTCCTGTAGTAAGAGTTCTTGACATCCCCAACTCCCGGTATCTGAAATTCCGAAATGGAGTCAGATCAACGTATTCCGGCGTTTCACATTTTTCCGTTTTGACATTCTTGTCATGAGTTTCTTCCTTGAATCCTCCAATGCCCGGTCTGATCTTTCCATGCAATTATCCCTGCGCTGTTGATCTTCCTTGCTTTCCTGTTTTCCATCAAATAAACAAGCACACTCTTGCACTCTTCGTGCACCTCTGCACTATCTCTTCTAATCTTACGTTGTCCCTGTTTTGACATCGCTGATGACAAGCACACCTTCCTGTAAACATGCCAACAATCTCCCCCTTTGGAATTGATGGCAATCCTGAATGATTGTGCTCATCTGTTTGGACCTCCAACTGTAGCATACAGTCCAGACCACTCCTTTTCTCCCCCTTTGACATCAATGTCAAAGAAAACATACTCCCCTTGATATGTTGCATTATTTTTAGGATTTATCAGATATTCAATCAATACAAAGCTCCCCCTAATAGGATGGACTCTCTTAGGTGTGAAATGATATGACACCTAGCTTCTGTCAGAGATATTCAAATGGTGTCTTGGCTAGGGGTTTAGTAAAGATGTCTGCAATTTGTTTTGTGGTTGGAATGTAATGGACCTGAAAAACCTTATTGGTGACCTGCTCTCTCAGAAAATGGTATTTTATGGGAATATGATTGGTCTTGGAGTGGAATACAAGATTCTTAGACACACTGATGGCACTAGTGTTATCACAATGAATTGGGATCGGTGCTGCGTATTTTACCTCCAAGTCTGCAAGTGTCTAAATCATCCATAATACATGAGTGCAACAGGTAGCAACAACAATGTACTCTGCCTCTGTAGTTGATAAGGAAATGGAACCTTTCTTTTTACTAATCCATGCTACTAATGAGTCACCC
>ML798071.1:175873-207289 GCA_009831015.1 Picea engelmannii
GAGAGCACCAACTCTCTGTTTTCTCTAGCACCCACTAGAAGGAAGCACCAACTCCCTGGTTTCTCTAGCACCAACTAGAAGGAAGCACCAACTCCCTGGTTTATCTAGCACCAACTAGAAGGAAGCACCAACTTCCAATCATACAGGCACCAACCTGTATAACAGAGAACAAGAGTTCTCCCTTTCACCACCTTGCCACCCTAGTTTTTCTGGCTGCAACCAGATGGAAGCTACAACTCCCTGTGTTCAAGCACCCACTTGAACCTCTAAGGACAACAGTCCTCCCTAGCACCTCCCAACCACCCTGAAATATAAATATTTTCTACTGAAACTTATTATAGTGACATAATGTTAAAAAATGGCTTACCAGACTCAATACTGCTCTGCTGCATTTTGTTACTTTGTCTGCCTCACTGCCTTCCTGCACACATGACTTGTGCTGTCTGTTCTTCTACAATTTATACTCTCTGCACTATGTCCCTTCAATGCAACCTTCCTCTACTGTGTATTTATGCTCCTGCGCTCTGCCTCCTTGCTCACACTTCAATCCTTCTACACAGCGACCACAAAAACTCCAACAACAACAACAACCCCATCTCTTCTCTGTACCTTGTATTTATAGCTTTTGTGCACCTTGTGTGTGCAATGTTTGCAATGCCTCTACATACTGACTCCACGTCGTTATCCTCCACCTCTCGAGTGCTCTGTCTGATCGTCATCGTGACTCTTCAGCTTCTCTAGTGGTTCGCCCCGCGTGTCCAACATCACTGTATGTTATACTGAGATTCCTCAGCCTCTCTGGCTGTTTGAGACTCTTCGTCTTCTCTGTGACAGTCGAGCTCACCTTCTCTGTTTTAGTTTCAGGCTTCCACGCTCATCCATCTGTCAATCCATTCTAAGAATATTCTTCCTTCACTTGGACGAAGCTTGGAGACTCTTCATTTCCTCTGGCGATCACACAGGTGTCTCTTCGAATTCTCTAGCAGATGCCATCAATGGTTTCTGGTAGTTTCACTGTGTCGTGCATTAGTAGCCCTCCGATCAACACTTGATCTGATGATTTAGATTACATCGTGATTTAACCTATCGCAATATCGGGATTCCTGATGTCAATAATATTTGACATGTCCAACTCTTGATCCCCGATGCCTCTCCATTGACTGGAATCAACGGTCCAGATCAAAGCTTGATCTGACGGTTCATATTACATCACGATTTCACATATCGAGATATCGGGATTCCTGATGTCAATAATTTTTGACATGTCCAACTCTCGATCCTCGATGCCTCTCCATTCACTGGAATCAACGGTCCAGATCAAAGCTTGATTCAACGGCTGTGATTTAAGTCGCGATTTTACCTATCGCGAAATCGAGATTCTTGTAGCATTGTTTCTTTGAAATTTCCAACACACGATCCTCGAAACTCCGAAGTGGTGTCCATCTGCTGACGTCACACGTGGATTGAAACGTGTTGAATACTTCCATGTGTCACTCTGATTCGTGGCTTACATGTGCCTGAAATGTTGAATCAGTCTGACACTTGTCATTACCTGGTTGTGCCATGTGTTCCTAGCTGACGTGGTCTGCTGACTTGAGTCGGGTCGACGGTGTAGATCACATCTTGATCTGACGGTTCAGATTCAGTCAGGATTTCACTCATCGCGATTTCAGGATTCTTGATGTCAATATTCTTTGACATCTCCAACACTCGATCCTTGAAACTCCAACAAGGAGTTGGATCAACGATCCACATAACCCCCTGAGATGGACGGTCCTCCTACTTCCGGGATTTGTGAGCCCTCTACTCCTTGCACTTTTAAAGATCGTGTAGTTTTTCCTCGATCCAATGGTGGTCGGGACCTGCGCTTAGATATGACGATCTAACTTCAATTAGCCCTCCGGCTAAGCTCGTGGTCCACATGACCTCCCTCTATATGACCGCAACCAAACCTCTTCATAGGGGTTTCGAACTTTCCAATGTCAAAACATATATGTCCTCAGGATTCGGGATCCCTCGAATCCCGATGCGCTCTTGACGCACTAGCTCTCTTGGCTAGGCTCCTGGCCCATATGACCGTTATCCCCGTGACCGCAGTCTTACCACTCGTCGGGGTTTTGAGCTTTTCAATTCCGCAATGCATTGGCTCACGGGATTCCCGATATGTGAAACACCAATGAGTCAACCCTCCTTTCGGGATTTCACCTTGGATTTTTTCGATGGTAAACCTCGTGCAGCTCCTGTCCGATCTGACGGCTAACGGGATTTCTGAATGAGATCCAACGACTCTCGATCTCTCCCTTCTGTAGGCTTATCCTAAGCTCCTCCTAGATGTAGAAACCAATGGTCCAGATCTTCTTCTTCATCCGATCTAACGGTGGATGTGATCCCTCCTGAGATTTCACACTTTCCTCCCAACCTTGGGAGAATTACAAGTTCTCAAAGGCCTCGACCTTTGTCTTCCTTCTCCTCTGTGAACTCCTGTATCTTGAGATTTTCTGCGTGCGTTCTCCTCGACATTGTTCCTCCTGAGCTTTCACTTCCTATTTTTCCATTGATGCACACTCTGATCCTACCATCTTCACTGTTGTACTTTCCATCAATGACAAGCATATGCTACCTGTTAAACATTTGCCAACACTCTGATAGAGGACCCCCGAGGGAAAATATGGATCGTTGATTTGTCAAGATCAAAGGAGCTCTGAGAGGAGAATTGAGCCAATGATATGACAAGATCAGAGGGACTCAACATATGATTTGGATAGTTGATATTTAGTTAAGGGCTCAAGAGGATGATGTGGATGGTGCCACATGTTGAGAATAGAATGGAATAATGATTTGGCATATGTAGGTGAGATTCTATGGGAAATATGAATGCCCCATGTCAGGTGGCGATGGTGCCACGTGTCATGTAGATATGAAGTCATGTGTCAAGAGGATTTATCACATGTAGTTGGGAATCTGATAAGATCCGAGCCATTCGTCAGAGTTTTAAAGGTTGGAAAGGCTATGTGTTGGCCAAAAATTTTGATGACAATGAAGGCATTGGTGATGTGATGACAATTGTTGATCAATGGTAGGTCAGAGTTAATATCCACTATAGATTCCCAAATAATCCTTATAAGTTATAGAATGGGAGATAATGTCACAAGTGATGTGGCATGCTAGCGTAATAGTCAACTGGACCATGAGGTGACATGTGTCACCTGTTGATTGGTCAAAGGAACCATAATGGTCTCGAAAGGCCAAGAGGCCCTTAGGTATTTTGATCATAACCTAAACCATTGGATCTTTTGGTCGAGAGATCTTGAGCAAACGTTGGCAGAGGGATGAAAAAGGTATGGGGATGGGTATAAGCCCCGATCACTGACAAAGATGAAAGTTGGAGGGAAATGATAGTCTTTGATCAATGAGTGGGTGAGGTTTAATCTTAGTCATGGATCCTAGTGGTTCCCACCCTTGTACCATAAGGAACATCAAATATTAGACCTTAAAATCTGTTCCATTTAGTATCACCATCATAATTAGAGCCATTGGATGATTGAAGCGAGGACCGTAAGATCTATAATATACCTAACTAATGGATCATCGTTGAAACTTTTAATTGGGGTTTTTGCGACCCATGGAACTAAAATCCCAAGAACGAAAACTTGAGGATACGTGGGATCAGAACCATGGTTCAGTGAATTGTGTGGCAAGTGTCATGTCGAAGCCATGACTGTTCCATGTTGGATAACACTTGGGATAGGAAGCCACATGGATGCCACATGGAAATGAGGTGGCATCTGGCCAATGGTGTCCAAGAACTTTTGAAGGCCATAAATTTTAACTTTTAGATCATAATTGGGCATATTTATAGTCATTAGAAAGATCTTGGAGAGAAGGAGATGATGGAAGCCTCTAGAGGAGGCTTTGAGGTGATCGAGGAAAATAAAAATTTTAATACACCATCCATTAAAAGGTACTTAGGGAGTTGGGCCTGTTATAGAGTAGTATCAAAGAAGGAAACAAAACTTGACCTACTTGGGATCATGAAAGGGTCGAATAAACTTTCTTAGAGAAAATTTAAGGGGGAGGGCACCCTACCCTACCTTATTCATAAGAATCTATTAAAACCTTACTACTGAATAAAGGATCATGAATTTATTTATTTATTTATTTATTTTTTTTAAACCCAAACTGAATGATGTTGTTGTATGCTAAATAATAAATTCGATTATCAACACTTAACCAGTTAGTGGATTTCTAGGAAAGGATATAATAAAAAAGGATGGTGACATATCATGAGATGGGAGAAGGATCCCACAATAGATAAGAAGAATATTATGAAAGGAGAGGGGTAGAAACCCCTCTAAATATAGTTGAGACTGTGAGAAGTCTCATGGATGAGATACAAATATTTAAGGTCAATAATGAGAGGTTTATGAAAGGGAAAGAAAAGTAAACTGAAATAAATGTGGTCTTGTTGTAAATCATGTCAGGTATAAAAAGACAGTTGCAACATTGACCAACAACCAATAATGTGGAAAACATCATATTAATAAAATCCAAAGTCCACTTGAGATACAAATTAATGGTCTAGAAAGTATCAATGAAATAAGAAGCACTCCCAAAAATTCCCGACATAGAGCCAAGAGGAATGCTAGAGTCAAAGACTCATCTGAAGAATCCTCTATTGAAGGAGAAGAAAGCCCCAAGAGATTGTCCAATAGTGATACTAGTTCACATGATCATGGGAAAATAAAAAGGACAAAGAACTCCAAGGGAGGTAACCCTCAAGAATTTAAGAAAGCCAATCCACCCACTTTTCATGGGGAAATCAAAAAGGGGGAAGAATAATAATCTTGGATACTTGGTTTGAAGAAGTACTCCAGAGTTCACGACTACTCTGAAAAATTGAAGGCCTAAATAGTTATATTTAACTTGAATGGAAAGGCCTCTATCTGGTGGAAGGAACTTAGAAATGTAGATGGAATATGTTAGAATGAGTTGTATTGGGGAAAACTTGAGAAATACTTCAAGAATAGGTACCTTTCTGAAAGTTACTATAACAAAAATACTAAGGATTTCTACAAACTCAAACTATGATAGCTCACCAGAGGTGAATATATGAACAAGTTTATGGAGCTGCTGAGGTATGTTCCCTATACAAAGGATTACAAGTTGAATATGTAATGATTCCTTAGTGTGATGCCTCCATCCTTATGGAAAAAAATTGCGTTTCATGAACCTAATACCTTGGAAAATTCCATTTGGAAGGTTAGGTAATTCTATGAACAATTCAACCACAAGAAAGACTATCCTAAGGACTGGTAGAAGAAAGGTAAACTGGCATTCAAGAAGAAGGGGATTAAACGCTCAAAGTTTAATAATTCTGGGAAGAGTTCTAACATGATATTTCCCACTAAAAGTGTGAATCAATAGAACTTACCATCTTAGAGTGGAAATAAAACTTTTGGATCAGCCCTGGGAAAGACTGATAGTACAAAGAGAGAGCCATTGAAATGTTGGGTATGCAGAGAAGAACATCTAATGAGGGACTTCCCTCATAGGAAGCCAAATGGTAGGAGAGTCTACAATGTCCAGGAGGATACCACAATTGATGATGTGGCCCAAAGTGTACCAAATATTCATGTAGCCTTGGGTAATATACAAGAAAAAAACCAAGCCTTAGTGGTGGAAATGGAATGTATGATTACCAACCATCTTGTTTCTATTCTATTTGACCCTAGTTCTAATTTAATTTATGTTTCCCCTCAATTTATTGAAGAATGTAAATTACAACAAGTGAAACATGCTAAACCATGGTTGGTACAATTGGCCACTGGAACAAATAGGAAGGTAACTAAGGTCATACCAACATGCCAATTCAATATGAATGGGTTGTCTACTAAAGAAACTCTAAACATACTTCCCTTAGGATATTATGACATGTTGATTGGCATGGAGTGGTTGGCTTCCTATAAAACCAAGTTGGAATTTTATAATAAAACATTAGAGTGTGAATATGAGGAAGGGAAGAGAAGGACCCTACAAGGAATTCAAAATCTCGTCTCAGTGAGACAAATATCATCCATTCAAATGAATAAGTATTGAAGGAAAATATGTCCTTTGTATGAAATACAAGTACTAAACTTTTTTGAGGACCAAAAACCAAACCTAGAGGACCATCCTATATTTAGAGTGTTGGAATATTGAGAGGGGGGTGACATGAATCAATATGAACACTTTTTGCCATTTTCAATCATAATATATAATCTTCAATGTTATCAAAAGTATATAATTTATGATTTCATTCAATATATCATGAGCATATAACCAAAAACAATACCATTCAACAATATCACATTAGATACACAATACACCAGAATTTATGTGGAAACCCAAATGGGAGAAAACCATGGAATGCTTTCTTATATATATCAAGAATACATTCATAGGAAGCACAAACTTCCAAATTGTCCAGAAGCAACTGGAAGGAGGCACTAACCCCCTGATTTATAGGAACCATCCTAAAGGAATCACCAACTCCCTAAGTTCTCCAGAACCAACCCCTTGATTTACAGGCACCAACCTGAAGGAAGAACCAATTATTACAACCTTACTTCCCCTTTACAGGCTAGAGAGGATGTCATCATAGGATTAATACCCTAATGAATCTTTTTCCTACGCTTTCACACCTTTTGGACATTTTTTCACCTAGTTTTAGGCATCATCATGGGACACCTAACATAAAACAAGAAAGGCCCTCACTTGACACTAGTTGTGCAACCTGAAAGGCACTATCAAGTTTCTAGAATTGGGGATTTATGAGGCAAGAGGTGAAATATGATTTGGATATTAGTGTCTAGGGCTTAGTAACTCACATAATTCAAGTTTCTAGTGGCCTCTATAAGATCTAGAAGCCTCTCCCAAGCCTCCTCCAAGAGATATATAACAAAGGAAATCCTTGGGAAAGAGGAGGAAGAATTCAATAGAAAGTTTATGTTACCAAACTACATAGGTATTTAGCCATAAGTCATTGGATCCTAGCATGACCAAGGAGATATAAGGAGAAGAAAGGAGAAAGGATATTTAAGGAGCCTACATCAAAACTTGAGGTATGCAATTGTGTTGTAAGTTTCTATTTGCAATCAATAGATCATTTGGTTTTCCCCTGAATATTTGTCATTGATATATAAAAGTTCATATATGATTAAATAGATTACAGATGAGAGTAGATTCAATCTGGATCTAGGAATATAATACTAGGAAGACAAGTGGAATGGTATTGTTTTGTCTTTGGTGTGCAGGAAACAAGTTGTAGAAGTTGGATCTGGAACTTCGTGACTGTAGCAGCTAGGAATATATTAATGACAACCTTTAAGAAAAGGTATGCCATTCTTCCATCTTCTTATGCAATGATATTATTGCTTGTTTCTAGGAGAAGCATAAGAAATCTACCCCTCTTGTCTAGGATATCTAGGATTATCCTAGGTATATCTAAATGATCCTCTTAGTTAGATCCTTGTGAGCATCTTTCCCATAACAGATTGGCGACTCCATTGGGGAGGAACTCCATTCTATTTGAATCTCTTTTCCTTTCTTTGTCTCTCCTTTGAGGTGTGAGTTTTGTTGTCTTCCATCAAGGGTTTCAGGGATTAGATCCTATATATGTGAAATATATGGAGGTTTGGAACATTTCCTTTCCTCTAAAAAATATTTTTTTATAGTCCTCGCTTGTTGGAGTACTAATATCTTGTGAGGACCCCTCGCCTGTGGACTTTCCTATGTCCCGCGAGGAACTCTAAAATATGCATTTTTGTAATGCTAAGCCCAAGTCTGTCCAAGTTGATACATCCTATGAGCTTGCATATCCTTGTAATTACCTCTCTGATTGTATTGGTACCCCTGCTATAAGAATAGGCTTGTCACATTGATAATTTTTCAAGGTTATTGTTGAGTTGATTGGTGTGAAAGTTTTCGATTTTTTTGGACAGTCTCCTTTTATTGTCTGAACTTTCCATTTTCAGATCTCATATATCATAATTTGAACTTAGAATTCACTAGATTTGATGAGATATAGGAGCTTATGCCATTGATTGCATGTCTGATTTCATTTGACCTTTGTGTAACACTAGATATCCCCCTCCTAGGAAAGTTTTTAAGTGTGATCATTGTAGTGATATTAGAGAAGGATGATATAGCCTTGTTCCTGATATCCTACAAGATTTTTCTTGTTATTTTTTATATGTTATTTTTTGCATTAGTCTTTATTGTTGAAGTTAGGATTGTCATATATTGCAAATTGAAAAAAAAATAAAAAAAATAAAATTTCAAAAATGATCTCTTGCATGCTTAGTCCACTTTTGAAGCATTAATGTTGTAAGTGTTATACAAAAATTTGTTGGTATTGGATATTTTATGCCTGATTGGTTGATTGGTTTGTTTGAGGATTGATTTGAGTGTTAAAAAATAAAAAAGGAAAACTCTCTATCCCTCCCATAGCTAGATTTCATCGAATTGAAAGTTTTTTTCACTTGCATATTTGCATTGTTTGGTTGGGTAAAGAGTCCTCACATTATACAATGTTTCATCCATTACCTTGACATAATAAACAACCCTTAAAAATAAGCACTTAATCTAAAATTTATTAGACATTTTGTTTTTATAACAAACCAACATTAGGATTGGAAATTAAACTTTCCAAGGCCACAAAACTCAACCTGAAGTCATTAAAGAGTGTGAAAATCCATTCTTTCAACCAGTGTGTCGGGAATCTCCTCTAACAAAGGTATCAAGCACGAGGTCACATCGAGGCAAGTGGGGATATTACCCCTATTTACTTGTTTTGGTGTTTGCAATATTGCTTTGATTGTTATGCATATGGGGGTTTTGTCAGCTCACCGCTCTAGAGATTCGGGCTTAGTTACCCTTCTCTTACATACGATCAAACTTACAATTGTTCTCCTGACCATCTATTGTTAGGTGGTAACATTAGTGGATTTTCCTAGGGATCCACATAGGTGACTGTGGGTGGGACATGCCTGTAGTACCTGGAGTAGTCATTTGTTCATGCTCCCAGTTCCCACGAAGGATTCCCACCTTAATAAAGGGTAATTTCACTGGTTAGGGATGTTTCGCGTTGTTCATCATAAATGCTTCTTACACCTTCTCTAGTCAATCTGGTTAGGAATTCATCTCCCCCACTATGTTGGTTTTCAAAAGGCCCCTAGGCCAACTAGTTTTCTTGTTGTTTCCTAGATTTGATTAGGGGTATACTATTTGAGTCTGAGTCTAGGTCTTCCATAGGTTGATTTTTGTTTGTTAGTTACATATACTTTTCACCATGGATGAACTATTGTGCCAGTCCAGTCAATTACAAGGAATAGAGCCTATTACAGAGGTGGAACATCCTCTGAAGAGATGCAATATCCATAAAGAAGACTCTGAAGCATCCTATTTGTGGTTTGATGAAGCTTTCCTGGTTGAGGTAGAAGTGGCTGATGAACATCCTCCAACCAAATTCAATCCTCCTTTAACTAAACCTAGTGCCCCAATATTAGTCCAAATACATGAAATTTTTGGTGAGCCTTTTTCGTTATTCAATTATCCTCCTACCATGTTTGGACCTAGTGATTCATCGAGTGCAACTAAGCCCGTAAGCCCATCCTCAAGTAGGATTGGGAGAAACTCATCTGAGGGAATCCCATTCATGTCCGCATTACCACCCCTTAGCTCCATTGGACCTTCACCATCCATACCTTTTGTTTTTTGTTCCTCCATGTGGGGGACGTTACATGTATCGTCGACTCCATCTGTTAGTATACCTAGCATCCACACACCCATGCCATCTACTTCTATGCCCACTTCCAAATTATTTTCCAGTGGGGGACTGAGCTTTGGTTACAGCATGGGAATTGGAGCTCCTTCCACTTTCTCCAATCCAATGACCTTCTTGGAGTCATCATAGGCAGGTGTCAGTCAAATTCTATTGAAAGAATTTGGTTCATTAAATTGCCAACTCAGGTTTGTAACCTTATGAAATATGCAACAATGTATGTGCAAAAACTTGGTTTCCAATTTTTGTTATTATGAATGCAATAAATATTGATTCCTAACTTATACTAAATCTTCTGTGAACAATAAAGAAAAATGATATTCTGTAAGAAAACAAAGTGAAAAAATTTAAAATAGAGTATGAATGAAAACAACTTCAAAATCCAACAATCACTTAATACTTAGTTATTAGCTTCATGAATGTGATCAATATGATTTCATGAACTACAGGAAATTCCCATAAACTAATGAAAAGATAAATTGACTTTGAAATTTTAAAAGGAACTAAAGTAATAAATTAAAATTTGATGCTAGTGTTGTTCACTCACAACAATACTCAAGAGTTTGTTTAATTCTTTGATCAAAATCTTTATGGATTTTGTCAATTGACTCCACAAACTACATATAATGCTAATTATCTCTGCTCACCAAAGTCAAAGGTACTCAATAACTATTGTATCAAAATCAACACTGTAAATGAAACAAGATTCAATTGTAGAAAATAAAAGGACAACTAAAAATAGAATATCACAATTTGAAAACAAAGTAATAGAGAAATAAAGTAACAACCTTATTCACGGGGGGGCCTTATGCGTCCTTGTATGTTACTAGAAGAGTCTTATGCAAATACGAACTATGAGTTACTCAAGCATATAATTGGCGCAATGAAAATCAACAACACTTGTATTAGATCAAATTCAAAAGAAAAATATCTTATGATTTTCACAATGATTTATGTAGTGTTCTAAGTATGAATTTATACAAAATGAATAAAGATAATTTTAGATCCAATTTCATAGGAACCTGATCAATTAAACTTGCAACTGGATATGCGTTTAATATTTACAATGATATGGAAAATATCAAATATTAACAAATGTCATAGAGAAATTCATGACAGGATGCATGAATTTCTCTATATGATTTTGTTTCCTCAAATTGATATCTTGATGGAATCTTGAGCTTGCATGTCTGTGCCACATGATTTCCACATAAGCATGTTGACCAAGACTTTGAATTTTTCTTCCTGACATCATGGAGGGTTCTTGCGTTGATTCGACATATGGGTAAGATGGAATTGTATATTTGGAACCTGGTATAACTTTGGATTCGTTATGGAATAACCTTGAACCTTGAGCTCTGTTGCAGAAAGTCGTTAGTGGTTACAATAATTCAATACCTACAAAATCAAAATATTCCGCAACTTACTTTTAAAATAACAATGAATTAAACTATATTTCATCAAAATAACCAAAATAAGTTAAATATTAAACTTTTCACCTCTGATGCTAACTGGTATCAAGGATGGGACAAAATAAGGGTTTATTATGGAAAAAGGGAGGATTTTGGCACATGAGAAATGGCTAACAGTTATGAAAAAATGATGACAAAAGAGTGAGTTTTTGAAGCCCAACATTTTCCCCACATTGGAGGTGTTGAGTGTCCTCACACAACAAAATTTTGATTTCCCCTTCAAAATTTTCAAAATTGAGTGTTGTTGTACTTGTTATAATTGCTATGTTGTTGCCAACAATGTGTGTAGTCCTGATGAAGAGCCTTGAGTTTTTTCCTTTAACTCCTTGATATTTTTTTTTTAACTTATGAATATGGAGTCTTTCCTTCTCAGTTTTCCCATACCACTTCTCATCTTCTTTAATCAAGTAATTTTTCTCATGTTCAAATCCTTTTGTTTTCTTGTCAAGTTTAGCTATAGTCTTTTTCATACTTGCATTTTCTCCTTTAATATGTTGCACCAATACTTCCATTTCATAAATAGTTCTCTACAATTCACTGATATTTTCCTTATCACTATGTGATTGAGAAGAAATGTCTCTGATTTTTGTCTCTTTACTAATGTTTTTTGGGGCATCCTGAATTCCTTCCGTATCAAGTGTAGGAAAAACAAATTCTAATGGTGAATGTATACCTATTTGAAGGGCCTTAGTGGAAGATTGAGTCCTTCATTGTAGAACTTATTGTTTATTTGATGGGATTGTTTCTACTTCCATATATGTCTCCAAATCGATGACTAGACTTGAAGTCTTTCTCCCCTCGATTCTTATTTCCAATATTCATATTTTGCTTGTTGTTTTTTGATTCTTCTTCTCAGTTTCTAACTTCTTCTTTTTACTATGAACAACTTTTGACCTCGCATCGACTTTTGATGTTGTTGGCCCTTGACCAAGTTTTGGATAAAATTGGTCAAGTTTGCACAATTTTGGGACTTTGACAGGCTGGTCGAAGGCGAAGCGCAAGGCAAAGCGGAGATCGTGAGATATCGACCCCTTTTTAGGGAATTTTTGGGTTTAGGGTTTATGTAACGGGTATAGGATGTCCCCATGGGTTTAACCATGCTTAGGCCCTTTTGTAATGTATAAATAGAAAGCTAGGTGATGTAAGTAGGAGAGACATATATGTGTAATGTGGTCGATGAGCTAAGTGCGAACAGTTGTGGATGATTCGTGCATATAGTGTGTTAATAACTTGTAGAGCTAAGTGCAAGTGATTGTAAGAAGCTTGTGTGCAGATTGTAAGAAGGATTTGTGCTTGAACCTAGCTCAGGGAAGGAGGATCTGGTGAGGTGCATGCAGATCTCATGTCCTATGCAGAGTGGGTCCTTGTGGCTCTATGCTTGTAGAATATTGAAAGAAGACAATAAATAACATAAGAGTTGGTGGACGTATCCCCACACTGGGGTGAATCATGTATATCCTATGTTGTGGTTACTTTGTGGATTATAGTTGTTATTTTATTGATTTGATTTATTCTTAGTGCATTGATATATGTTAGATGCATCTGATATAGTATCTTAGTGCTTAGTAACGTGAATGAATGCTATATCTTATCTATTTATATATGCTAAGTTCTTGTATGTATTAGATCTTGTTGAATACTGCACTGCTCTGTAACTAGGGTTTCGACCTACGATGTGAATAAGGGTTAAATATTGATGAATGTTAACTGCTAAGTTCTCTATTAAGTTTTGTAATCACATATCTGTTTCCCAGCTAGGTTGCATACACTTGGGTCCTACAACCACCCCTGCCTCTACCTCGTGTGAGGCTTCATTTGCTTCATAGGTGTTGCCGAAAGGGCCAGTAGTTAGGATTTTTTTGGTGTGTTGTTGAAGCATTGAAACCTGGGTCTACCCCTGTGCCAAAAAATGGTTCCATTGTCAGGATATGAAATTGTGATTGCTAGGAACTGAAGAAAAGAATGATCTGTGCGTAGATCTGTTGCTTTAGTGCACAATATTCTACTTGACTGTGAAGCTCTGTGCTAAGAAAGGAATCCGATCTGAAAGAGGTAAGATCTTAAATATTTGTGGTCTGAGAAAGGTAAGATAAGTGAAAAATTTTGTTTCGAAAGAATGGATCTAGGTATGTCTAATAGATTTTGTCCTAGTCTGAAAACTAGGGCACAACTAGAAGAAAGAAGACTTGATATGACTAGATATGATAAGAATAGTGAAAGATATGTTTTTCCTATGCATAGAAAGAATGTTTGGACTAAAAAATGGATGCAAGATCCTATAAATAATTTTTTGCAGGTTAGTTACTGCGATCCCATTGCGCAGTACAGGAAAGGTTGGGGGTCATTTAAAAGAAAGAGAGGATTAAATCTTTGTTATAGTTGCAGAAGACTGGGACATATTGCTAAGGAATTCCCTGGTCGAGGTCCTATTTTCCATTGTTGTAAGGCTACTGGACATGAAGTTTTGTATTGCCCTAGAATGATTGATAAAGTTGAAAAGATGAATATGAGACAAGAAAACCATGAGACAGGCCAGGAAACTAAGGATATGATAGAACCCCAGAAAGAATAAAAAAATGTATTACTACAGATGAAAGAGACCCTGAATGATCATAGAGACATCAAATTATCAAAGATCTTAAATGAGAAGGAATGCATCGAAACAAGAATAGGATACTTCGACATAGATTGTGTTTTGGATGAGGAAACCCAGGTGAATATCATGACAAAACAAACTTGGGAAATTTTGGGAAAGCCTACCATGGTTCCTTCATAGGAGGAATAGGATTATTTAGAGGAAAGTTGATAACCCTATATGGAAGAATTACCCAAATATCTATGAGTGCTCATGGAACTTCGACAGAAGAAGAAATTGAGATCATTAAATTTGTTGAGAATATCGCCCCATTTGCTATTTTTCTAGGAAAAACCTGGATTGAGAAAGATCAGACACAAAGGAAACAAGAAGAGGAGGATCTAGAACAGAAAAAACAATAACTAAGGGTTTTCATGGCTAGGAGAATAACACACTTACTAAAATAACAAGAAGACTAGTTGAAGCTACTAAGGACTAGAGATCTGTACGTTGAAGCTAGAAGAACATAGGAAGACTTGAAACACCTTTTTGTATAAGAGAGTAGAACACCTACCCCAGTAAGAGAAGAATTATTACTCTCAGAACCCTTGAACGACCCACAACAATGTGAAGTTACTATGCCAAGAGGAGATAAGAACAATAATGGAAAAATGAAACTAGTGACTCAGATTACAGGAAAGAAAGCCAAAAAGCTCAGCAAGAAGAAAGCAATGTTAGAAAAATTACAGGAAGTTCCAGGGAGGACTTCGCAGAAGGAAGGTTTTCAGAATTGGAACTTCACCGAGATATCAGAGCAACGAATATTGACACTTTGACACGGTGAATAAATATGACTGTTGGAGGTGTCCCAATTGTTATCCCGATGCTCCAGAATAGCTCGTACCACAATTATGGCCAGAAAGATCACCATTAGACCGTTGGGACTACGCCATAATGGATGGAATTGCATTGATTAAGGTGTTCCTGGCCATTGGAGGAGTCTGTTACGACGTTGTATATTTATCTTGTCCAGCATTGCACTGAGAACACTTTTGCCAATTGTGATTATCCTAGCCCATAGAGAACTAGCTGCTTTCGCATAGTGCCTATTGAGAGCTCGCCACCTGTTCTGTTACCGTGATTATTTGTTCACCGACTTGCAGTATCTGATCTCGAGTGTGCATGTCAGGTGACTTCAATGAAGTAGAGAAATCTGTCGAAGATATCCTCATTGACCTCATGGCTGAGAAGGTCATGTCCACAGGAGGCCAAGAAACAAGTAGCAATAGTGAAAGCGTAGTTGAAGCCACTATCAATGATCGATATGATGAAATGATCCCAGGAACAATGCATGGTTCAACAATAGGTCCATGCCATCCAGAGAAAGGTCATGGAAGTGACTCAACGACTCTAGCCAGTGCAGGATGCAACTTGCATAATTTTTGAGGAAATTGAAGGACGAGGTGCAAAAATTGAACAAGTGGTCACCACAGTGGAAAACCGCTTGGAAGGACTTGTAACAGAGAAGATCATTCAATAGTTTTTTGAAAAGGAGGCTCTAGAGAAGCAACAGGTCGAAGCAACTTGATCCAAGATCGAGGAATTTGAGGCAGAGTTACCCAGATCAAAGTGACTCGGGATGAGTCACAGGTGACTGTTGGGGGCCTATTGACCGTTGACCAAGTTTTGGAGAACCTTGGTCAGGTTTGACCAATTTTGGGACTTCGACAGGCTGGTCGAAGGCGGAGCGCAAGGAAAAGCGAAGATCGAAGAATCTCAACCCCTTTTAAGGGAATTTTTGGGTTTAGGGTTTATGTAATGGGTATGGGATGTCGACCCATGGGTTTACCCATGCTTAGGCCCTTTTGTAATGTATAAATAGAAATCGATCCGATGTAAGTAGGAGAGACATATATGTGTAATGTGGCCAATGAGCTAAGTGTGAACATTTGTGGATGCTTTGTGCATACTGTGTGTTAAGAACTTGTAGAGCTAAGTGCAAGTTATTGTAAGAATCTTGTGTGAAGATTGTAAGAAGGCTTTGTGCTTGAACCTAGCTCAGGGAAGGAGGATCTGGCGAGGTGCACGCAGATCTCTTGTCCTATACAGAGTGGGTCCTTGTGGCTCTATATAGGACAAGAGAAGAGTTGGTGGACATAGCCCCACACTGGGGTGAACCACGTATATCCTGTGTTGTGGTTGCTTTGTGCATTATAGTTGTTATGTTATTGATTTGATTTATTCTTAGTGCAGTGATATATGTTAGATGAATCTGATATAGTAGCTTAGTGCTTAGTAATGTTAATGAATGCTATATTTGATCTATTTCTATATGCTAAGTGCTTGGATGTATTAGATCTTGTTGAATACTGCGCTTCTCTGTAACTAGGGTTTCGACCTGCGATGTGAATAAGGGTTAAATAATGATGAATTTTAACTACTAAGTGCTCTGTTAAGTGTTGTAATCATGTATCTTTGTCCCAGCTAGGTTCCAGACACTTGGGTCCTGCAACCACCCCTACCTTTACCTCGGGTGAGAATTCATCTACTTCGCAGGTGTTGCCGAAAGGGCCAATAGTTAGGGTTTTGTTGGTGCGTTGTTGAAGCGTTGAAACTTGGGTCTACCCTTGTGCCAATAGATGTTGGAGACAAAGTATTATCATATCTACTAGTGATTCTACCTTCAATTCCTCAGTTGTGGAATTAGGAGGTTATCTACGATTTCCTTTCTTCTTTCCCAATATTTTCTGTTGAGAGTTTGAACCTTCTTCCCCTGTTTCACCGGGTGTCAAATCCTTACTGTTAATTTCTTGTCGTATTTTATGAATAATTGAGGTAAGTATAGTTGTACTACCTCTTCTATGCTCTCGAGTGGAATCGTGAATATGTTCATTTCCAAGAATCGATCCCCAAATTGGTGTTTTAACCAATTTCGACCCCACAACCTATTTTGGAATTGAACCCTGGACTTGCAACTCTATGAAACCCTGCAGTTGTACCTTTTCTTTTTTTGTGCTTTTGATTTTCTCTTGATCAGTCGTTGACATATATATGTTGTTTCCCTCATCTCCACTTGTTTGGATTTCCTCTTAATTCTTATCTATGTCCTCAATAGAGAATTGATTTATTTGTAATAAATCATCCCAATTTTCACCTATTTGTTGCATCTAGCCACGATGAGAATTTTAACCAATCCATAATTATATAGACTCAATTCCGTTTTTTGTGAGCTCTTTTGGATTGCAAATGCCATTTTATTAAGGCTATTGTATAAGAAAAATGGAATATTAAGTTCATGTCCCTTATCAAAATGTAACGATAAACTCAAATGATAATAGAAAACTAAGCCATACCTCCCTTCACAAGTAACAAATTTATGCAACACAAACAAAATAGTCTTCCACTTCGATTTGATAGTAGCAATGGGTATGCCCTTGTTCCAATTTACCTCTTGCTCAAGTTTTATTAGGAACTCCTTCCAGTCATATATTGTAAGTATTTGATTCTTAAACCATTCCCCCCCCTACCGAGGCAACTCTGTGACTTGAGCAATGAATTCCTTTGTAATTTCTATCTCCATTTCTCCTATTCGAGCCCTCTTTCCATCAAAATTGAGTGTGAACTCCTTGGTGAATTGTTCATCATACCCTTGAAATTTTCGAAAGAATGGGAGCCAACCTACTCTCTAAAACACCTTTTGACATTCGAGATATCCATCAAATATCTCCATTCCACTGGAATCATATCTTTGAATCAATCCCATTCTTTCAGCTGTAGAAAATTTTGATCCTCTGGCTTCAAACTCTAGCTTCAAAGACCTCCGTAACTAAGCTCTTTGTATTTTGGGCGATATGCAAAATGGATGAAATGGTGGTTGGATGAAGGGTAATGTGAATATGATGAATGATCATGGAAATCATGCCAACATTCATGTCATAATTTCAAACTATATAGAGAAATCATTGGTAGGAAAAGGAAGAATGTTTATGGTTCTAATGAAGTCATGGGTCCAAATCGTATTGAATGTGATGGTTTGTGTTTTTGAAATATGCATGCCAAAAATAATATTTTTGTCATGCATATGTTTTATAATGATGTATGAATGTATGTGCAAATATGACTATAGGATATGATGTAGGATATAATATGGATTTGTTCAACGACTATGGAATCACAGGTTTTAACCAGATTAGAATAGTAAAAGTATTCAACTTTTCAAAAATTTGGTATTAAAATGCACTATAGTTTAATAGTTTGTTACCTTTATCTTGTTTTTACCTGTAACCTTTCCACTTGACCTTGCTTCTTTGAATTTTTTTGTTGCGATGTTTTGCTGATGGAAGACTGAAGAAATGTTGTTGGAATGCAATGTTGATGAAGAAATGCTAATGAAGAAACCCATAGTATTTCAAGAATGTTGCTTAAGATTGCTGATGAAGACATCCATAGACTATGACGAATGTTGATGTAGATACCTTCAAAATTGATTGATGAAGAGGAAGTTTTGAAAACTTTGATGAAGAAATGTTGAATTTATTGATGAAACGTTTTTAGGATTGCTTGAAAAATTTGCTGGAGGTTAGTGTTCAAAAATTCTAAAATTAATCATAGAATATTTCAGTGGCTGCATAAAGTATGTGACTAAAAAAATATGAAATGTGAATACTAAATGTAGAAACTGCTGCTAACTTTATTACTGAAAAAATATGGAAAACTAGAAGAAAAAGCTTGTCTGTCTGCAATTGAAATTATCTTCTTAAACTGAGAAAAATTTGATCAAAATATTCCTTTTTGTTTTCCCGACCCTTCCTGTCATTTATGGTTTTCAAACATAGCATTATTTTCTTGAATATTTCCTGCCATTTATGGTTTTCAAACAAGATCCATGAGAACTGTGCCATTTCTGGTTTTCATAAGCAATGCCAATTTTTTTTATGTTTTATGTTTTATTTTATTTCATTTTATGAGAATTAATTTTGAATAGTGACAGAAGAATCCTACCTATACATTATTTCCATGCCTGAATGTTGGAGAAAATGAGTAATAAATTCTTCCTGATTCAATGGTTTGTTATATACTTTCAATATATGACCATTGACTAAGAAAAAAATACCTTCTACATCTATTGTTTTAATTTTTACTGCTCCATTATCATAAAATTCCTCTACTTCATATGGAACCAACCAACGGGTACTAAAATTTCCTTTAAATGTTTTGTATCTAGAGTAAAAAAAAAAAGACCAATCACCTGGTTTGAAGGTATTCTTCTTTATGAATTTATCATTCCATTTGGTTCTTTGTTGTTGAATAAAAGTTGTCTGGTGAATTTCCTCTTTTCTGATTTCATCCAACTTATTGAGTTGAGCTAACCTCTATTGTTGTGCTTCTGATAAGTCCATTCCAATATTGGATTCTATCCTAAAAGTGTTGATCCAAAACTCAATAAGCATCAAGACTTGTTTTCCATATACAAGCTCATATGGTGTATGCCCATTAGTACTTCTCCATGTAGTACAGTAATCCCACAAAGATTATAGAAAATGATTTGTCCAATCATTATGATGTATATGAACTGTCTTGGTTAGGATAACTTCAAGAACTTTATTGGTTGATTCCACTTTCCCATAGGCTTGTGGATGGTATGGAGAATATTTCTGATGTTTGATCTTGTACTGCTCCATGATCTTCTGAACAAGTTTTGATGTGAATTGAGGGCCCTTTTCTGTAACAATTTCTCTTGGGACACCAAAATGAGTGAGTATGTCAAATAAAAAATCAACAACAAAATTTTCAGTAGAAAAAGTAAGTGGACCCATTTTGTCACATAATTAGTACATACTAAAACATACCTTTTATTCCTTGATGTTGGAGCAATTGGTCCCACAAAATATACAACCTGTTGTTCCTGAGTCTGTACTTAAGGCTTAAAGGTATAGTGTCACGACATCCAAAAGTGGTTAAAAGGTGGAGAAGGGAGAAACGTCAAACTTTCGGGGAAGGAAACTAAGGAAGATTTCTTCATTGGCATTGTCTAACTTCTAACGGTTCCTGGATATTTATATCTCACTCAACGACTGCCCATGATTGTTTGAGTTCGTCCCGGTTAGTTGTTGTTTTAAGGATAATGTTGAAGATGTTTAAGGTGATGTGTGTTTGGTTCAATAACCCGGGTTCAACGTTAGGTTGAGTCTGTACAGGAACTGTCATGGGGGAAAAATAAGGATATAAAAGACCTTTTAGGAAAGATTAAGTATTATCTCAGTTTGATCTTATAAAAGAGAACTTACAGTTGTAGAAAAACATATAGATGCAAATCTAAGGCTCGTTCCCGTAACTGTATCATATTTTTATAAAAGAGGTGAGATGAGAGAAAAACATTGAGACATTTACAAAGTAAAGTTCCAACCAGTGGAAAACTCACGACATAAACGAGAGAGGAAAATATGTAAGAAAATAACCGATGTAACAAAGAATATATGTAGAATTCTGAAACTGCAGATTGGTCTTACACAGCTGATAGCTGGTGCAGAGGAAAGGCAATAAAAAATTACAGAAAACCCAAATTCATTCGTTATAGTAGTGGTCATACTAAATTACAACGAAGCACATCAAGTATGAATATGAATTGAAATGTAAAAATGAGATACAAGGAAGAAAACTTGTGATACAGAAGTGACGGAATTGAGAATCTCCAGATCTTCTTGTATTAACTCTCAATGTAAAAAATCTATTACAAATAACTCAAAAATGGTCCAACCCTGTTTATTTCTCTCTGGGGTATATTTATATAATTTCTGCAAAGCAGGTAGAATCTCAATAGTCGCAAAAAATTCATTTCCGACAGAGGAGAGAGAAATCGTTCCATTTCACCAACTCTATCTTCACTTAGTGCCAGGTTCTCATCTTCGCGCGGACTCGGTGCAGGCGATGCATCTTTCCACAAGCTGAGATACGAGCCGTGAAGGTTCCGCTTGATAGCTGGACTCGGCGAAGTAAGACTCTCAGGCTAACTGCTGCAGCTTGTCCCCCATTTGTGCATCAATGATGTCGAGGGCGCTTAGTTGTGCACTGGGCTGGATCAAGTGCTTATCAACTCGGGCCATGTCCACCATATCTATCTGAGAGATATCAGCCGAATCTCTCTCATCCTTCTCTTTCATATCAAGTGAGATATGTTCCACATTCATTTGTATCAATGTTTCTGCGTCGCCTCCACTGTCCATACCCAACAACTCGCCATCTATAGAATTGAAGGCTTCTTCTAATGAATTAGTTACCTTTTGGGCTTGTTCCTTTCCCAGGGCAATGTTGTGCTCCCAATCCTTCAACAGAATATTACCTCTGGTTTTCTCTGGGATGGCGAGCCCGAGAGAACCTGCCGAAACTCTGTTATTCGTGGCTATCACCACCTCCTGGAAGGTGACCTGAGCTGCTTCAGCATCCCTCTCTCTGACAGTTAGGTTCTCGGAAACCTAATTCATCAACAGATAATTCTCTCGGATCGCTCCCACTTTGGTGAGAAAACTCTGTTGTGTAGAAGAGATCCTATTCTGAATCTCGATCGCTCGAGATTTAAACCCCTCGACGTTGATCATCCTTCTTTCGGCGATCTCTACCTGAGCCTGCAGCTCTGTAATCATAGTCCTCTGCTGGCCTGCCTGTATCCGACCATCTCGGACCACTAGATGTGCTTGCTCGAGCTTGGTTTTAAGCACCTCTATCTCATTTTTATCCGCCAGTCGGGCCAGCTCTATCTTTGCGCTCACCTGGCCCTGAGCATTTTCCGTGGCCGAGGCCAATCTGGCCTCGAGAGTCCTGATCAGGCGATTTTTCCTATTGAGTTGGTTCTTCAAAAGTCCAACCGAAAATTGATTCGCCGATGCATATGCTCCTAGCGTCCCTGCGATCTCAGTGGCGAATTTCTCATTCTTTTTATTTTTTCCATCGGTCATGACCTTGAATTTCTTATCAGTCGATTCTCCCTCCTAGCAGAATTCCCTTTTTACTACCGCTCTTCTCTTTTTATCAAAGAAGAACTTGTTTGGAGGAAGTTCTTCTGCTCTTCTGGGCCTCAACTCCTCATTAAATATCCATCCTTATTCGACATTTCCCTGCGTCGACTGCAAAGGGGTGACGGAAGTGATGGGTTCCCCGATTTGCTTTTCTAATTTTCCTGGGGTGTCGACCGGGTCCTGCTTCTTCGGCGGTTCCGTAATCTGTCTCTTTGACGGGTCTGGAGTCTGTGCTTCTGCTTCGAGCTTCTTTGTTTTCTCCTCCTCATCCTGGTGTTTTTCCGAATCAGGAATTGCATCTTTGGGATCTTCGGCATCCTTTTACTTTGTCTCGAAAACACCTAAACTCTCACCTCACAACACAGCGGGGAGACCGCTTCGTCTATGCTCCTGGAACTTTAACACAACAACTATGTCTTTAGGTGCCAAGGATCAGATCCGGGCGAGAAATTCTTCATAAGACCTCGCCCCCTAGAAAAATATCATCCGAGGGTGAGTTCTCATGCTCGAATCTCTTGAGCCCATAATTTTCTAAATGGTTTCTCACAACCCTCTGAGGGTCGTGTTTCTTATACTTGATGGAGACCAAATTCAGGTCTTCTAGGGATGCAGCCTCGACTTTGGCATGCGCGAAATCCAATAAAGAATAAGAATTTAGCCGAATGGGAAAAGACGGCCACACCTTCTTAGAGTATCCCTTGAGTTCTTTACTCACTCTGGCAATTACTGTCTGTCGGGCGACCTCACGACAAGCCAGCTTGTCGAGGATGAACAAGGGTAGCGCAAGAGGGGGAAAAGAATCCCCAAACACTCTGAAGTACGAGAACTCTGCCTCCACATACCAGTCTGCTATACCACTCAGATTTGTAGCAATGCTATCCGAGATACGAGGTGGTGGGTGACCAAAAATGGCGATATGCAGGGGCACCACCACCCAGTTGAAAATTTCGTATATGAAACTTTCTGCTTTATTTTCCCATAGCTTTTTGTGATATACATGTATGGGCCTGTCTTCGGCCGGATTCCAAGCCCAGCTCATCAATGGAAATGGTGTCATGGAACATATCGCGTCCATAATATATGCAGACATGAAAAATGAGGACGGCCTCCCACTTGCCTTCTGCTCCCGATACTCTGTGACCCGATTGGCCAAACTATCCGAGAGTATCTTTGCCCAATTAAACGAGCAACCTTCTATGACCCGAAACATCAGAGGCACCCACGCAATGAAAAAATGCAATGTGTCCTCCCTCCCAAATAGTCGGCATGTCATCATTTCCACATACTTATACTGTGGCTCCAGCGAAGCGATTGAATCAACGCCCTGGTCATTTGATCTGAATTTCGTGGAGCGTGAAACCCAATCCTTTATCAAACCGGGCATGGGTTTATCATATTCTGTGCACTCCTTTTCTTTGAACTTCTCTAGGAATTCAGCATCATATGTGTAATCAGATGTCATCGAAAGATTATACATGGTTTGGATATGTTCCGGTCTAAAAGTCCCGACCGTGACCCGTTGCTGGTTCATGATAGTTCTAGTGGGTAGGTCTATGTGATCCAACGCCCATCGGATCATGTCATAATATGGGAGCAACCGTGGTCTGGTTGCTACCCTGTGCATTCCAGATTGGACAACTATCTTGTATTTAGTGTTCAGGTCATCCTTTTCATTGTCGTCTAAGTCTGAATAGTTCACCAATTCTGATTGCAAAAATTCTGAAACAAATGACCAGCTGGGGACTGAGTCGACACTCCGGGGCGAAGTGTTGGAGACATTGTCTGAGCCTTGTCCTGTGACCTCGACATTCGCCTTCGCTGCTTTCCGTGGAGCCATAGCCGAAGTTTTTGTTTTCTCCCTTCTACGATAGAACTGCATATACATGAAGAAATTAGTTCACTCAGAAATGACGAGCTCTGCGTGTTTATGAAAATGCGTTCGTTATACTAAAATGAAACTCTTATATATATATTTGAAAATTCGGTACTCTTTGAAATAAGCCTGTCAAATCGTAATTAGAAACAAATTTATTGCATAAAATCCGATCTTACATGTGTGGATTTACCCTACTTCTCCATAAATGTCATCAATTTCTGGTGGTTTGACAGTCAGACGAAGTATGGAGAGCAAATGGCTACCTCGAGAAACGTGCAAGCCTCGAGGCGCGGGATATATCTTACTTTATCTTAATTTATCAAATCTTACCAACGTTAATCAATTTCTCACTGTTCGCTACATCGTGGATTTTCTTTTAACATTTAGAGTCTCCAACTCGTGAGATCGCGAGGACCGACTTTGACTTAATTAATGGTAATCGCGATTTGGGGCATAGTTAATTTTATAATTATTTTATTCGCCATATCGTAACTCGGAAAATCGAATACAAGTTTCTGGGAGATTACTATGCCGAGTCGCAAAACCGCGAGATGGTGATACTTAAGACTCAACTAAGGGGAAGAAAAAATTGGATTAGGCGATTAATTAATCAGGTTATAATCACATCGTGCCTTCGTGAGTCGGGGATTAGAAGCTAGAAACTTCGAAAAAGATAACGCCGAGTGGCGAAAGGCCGAGAGAAACTTTTACCATGGTTAGATTTTTGCCTTTGATCCTTGACATGGGTTATCTAGAAAATATTTCACGTTCTCGGCTCTCGGGGCTGTAAAAGTAAGATTTTGGAATTGGCGAACGCCGAGGCGCGAAAACCCTGACGACGTATAATCATGAGTTAAAGATTTTACCCTGGTTACTGTCTCGAGTGAAGATTTAAAACGAATTCGTCGTTTCGTGACTTGGGACGTGTGAACTCATGGATTATAGTATCTGACTTGCGAGATCCCAAAGTAATCAAAAGGAGCGAACACTCTTACGACAGTGGACTTGTTTCGAGAGTAGAGAAGCATCGCCGCTCACGCGACTAGATTTCAAAGGTCTCATCATCTCGGAAGGAAAAATACAATCAATTTTAGATTTCAAGTATCGAATTGAAAATTGTGACAGGCCAAAAAAAAACAAAGGCGGCTCCAACATAGGCTCCAACTAGGGATCCCTCCTTCCTGTGAGGCGGGAAGAACAGTAGACCACGTGCCAATATTGGGTAAATGGAGTCAAAGCTCAATCAAGCGGAAAAAGTCTGAGGAAAAAGGATCGAAGGGGGGGGAAAAGACTCTGTTCTTTACCTCGAGAAGTTTTTTCAAAATCAGATACTCTTTTCAAACACAACTGTAGTCCCTTTCACAATTTTCCCTTTCCCACTACCAACTTTGGGTATGTTTTAAGACAGTCGAAACGACCCTAGGCGACTCGACAAATCTTGTGACTCTCGTCTTGCATCAAAAGAATGAGATTATATATTTTTAATTGGGGAGTCCCGTCTGAATTTGGGATGTGGATTAGGTTTTTAGAAAGCATTGGTCACCAGAGTAGAATGATATTCATGTATAATATCCTTACAGATATCTTAGACATTGCTTCACTTCCAGCGAGCCTGTTCAGTACCCCGATGAAGTTATCTGACCCCTTTTACTGAATTTCCTTTCACCACTTCGGAAAATATTTATGCATTTAAATGCTAAGACGAGGGCAATCATTTTTTAATTTCCTTTCATCGTCTTCCTGGACTAGGTGGGGGCAATCATTTCTGAATTTCCTTTCACCACCTGTCTTATAATTTTATTTTTTGAACACGAAGATGGGGGCAATCAGTTTGTAACAGGGCTGACATCTGTGTAATATTTTTCATCAAAGGTCTGTCAACTTACTTTGATTACTCGATACCAAGCTTCCCTTGACCCTCACAACACCTTCGTTCTTAGGGAGAAAAGGAAAGTAAATTTTTAAGGGGCATCCTGTTTGAGCAAGCTTTGATTCTTCTGAAGCCGTTGAAAAACCTAGGACAGTTAGGATCGCTTTAAACGTTCCTTCGCTTAGAAGGAGATCAAGTAGTTGTGAAGACCTGCTTTCCTATCAAGATCTGTTTTGAAACCTATGAGGTTTAAAATGAAAAAACTTTATCCCTTCGCAATGAAATGAAAAGATGGCAGCTTGTCAAAAGTTAGACCCGAAAACAGGTAGGATACAGGGCAGGGATTTATTGATCAAAAATACAGAAGGTCAAAACAGTTTGAGACTGGCTCTTGTAGATGTCTTGGGGACGGTTACTTTTGACTGACTGTTCTTAGTTTTAGTGTATCATTCAAACCATTTCCAATCAAAGGTTACCAAACCACGCAATAATCCTGTTATCTAACATTTTAGCCGATATTGTAGTTTGAATGACGTTACCTTGGTTTACTTTTAACAGTCTTTCATAACATGTGTATTGAGAAAGCTCACCTTTACCTTTCCTTTTCACTTTCTTTGTGCATTATGAAGCTACTTTTAGATATCACCTGTTTCATGCCGATTTATTTCTGACACCCCCTTGCGAATTACTCTTCCAGATAGCTTTGGAAGCAGCTGAATCCTATAAAAAGCAAACACAAACTTTATTCGAAATATGTCTAAAAATTATGAACAGAAGGAAACAAAAAGTCGAAAGTGTAAAAAAATGCATGCATGTACACAAATTTTATTTTATTTATTTATTTATTTATTTTGATAATGGCAACTGTTATGTCATGTAATGTTTCAGATATCTCCCATTGACAGGGGCGCTGAGGACTTCTCCGTCGATGTTTTCCAGAAGAAAAGAATGTTTTCCTTCTGGATCCGAGACCCTGAATGGCCCATACCAGAGGTGGTCAAATTTACCATGCTTCGCGGATTCCTCATTTCTGGCATCCCATCTTAGTACTAGGTCACCTGGAAGGAATTCCTTGTCTTTTTCCTTGAGATCGAACAATGCTTTCATCTCATCCTGGTACTTTTGCATTTTTTCATCGATTTCAACTCTGTGCTGTTGAACCTCGATCAACTGATTAATTCTCCTGGTTACATGATTTGGTTCTTCGTTTTGATCCTGCCACAGCTTCATCACTGGCAGTGCCAGGTTTATAGGTAGTACCGCCTCTGTCCCATAGACCATTTGAAACGGTGAAATGCCGATAGACATTTTAGTGCTCATGCGGTTCGCCCATAATGCGTACTTCAAGTGCACATGCCAAGACCTTTTATTTTCATCCATTACTTTCTTGATTATGTTCACCAGGATTTTGTTAGATGATTCGACCAATCTGTTCCCCTGGGGGTAATATGTAGTGGAATGGCCGAGGATGATATTATACTTTTGACAGAAGCTGATCATAGCCATGGATTTGAAGGCCTGGGCATTATCGGTAACTATATTTCGAGGACACCTAAATCTTGACAAGATATTGTTTTCGAAGAAATCGATCACCACCGAGTCTGTTGCCCTTTTGGTTGGAATGGCTTCCACCCACTTAGTAAAATAATCCGTAGCTCTTAAGATCCACTTATGCTGAGCACTGGAATGAGGATTAATTTCCCCTATGAAGTCTAGACCCCATTGTTGAAACGAAGCTTCAGTTTTGATTGGAATGAGTGGCAGTGCAAGGAGTTTCTGTTTACTAGCGAATATTTGACAAGGGTTGCACGCACGTACTTTGGCATTGACGTCCGAAAATAGTTTAGGCCAATAGTACCTGGCCCTCAAAATATTATAGGTGGTGGCTCTCCATGCATGGTGTCCCCCACAGACTCCTTCATGAAACTCCTCTATAACCCATGGAGTTTCTGACTCAACCAAATAGACTAGCAGGAACCCGAGTGGATCCTTCCAGTATAGATAATTTTCGGCGATGCAATATTTTACAGCATGGAGTTTTAAAGTTCTACACTTGGCTGGTGATAGTTCAGTTGGGAGATTTAGGTTCAATAAGTAGAACACTATGTCTTTATACCAGCCCGACGATACAAAATTTTTGTCGATCTTGCTTGGATCTGTCTGGTCATCTGGCTCGGGCGGGTGTGTGTCTCCATCTTCTTCTTGGAGGAAATTAATATCAAGATCTCTAAGATTCGACTCAGCCAAGAGTTTGGCCAGACCCTACCCCTTTATCAATTTAGTCGGCCTGACTTCCAGATCGAATTCTTGTATTTTAGCGAGCCATCGCCCTCGTTTTCCATCGCTGTCCGGATGTACCAATATGTCTTTTACAGAACTGGTGGGAACATACGCGATTATTTTTTAATGTAGCACATAGGTCCTAAATCATTTCAATGCTTTTACCATTGCGTATGATTGTTTTTCCATTATGTCATATTTCAGTTCTGCATCTCTGATACTTTTGCTAAAAAATGCTATCGGTTGTTCGAACCCCTCTTCATTTTTCTGCAAGAGTACCGCGACGATGGTATGTTCAAAAGAAAAAGAGAAGATGAGAAAATCCTTCAGATAATCCGGACTTGCTAGCACAAGTGACTCGCTTATAACTTTTTTAATATGAGTGAATGATGCCCTGGCCTCAGTGGTCCAATTTACCTCGCTGTCCTTCTTCAGCATTCCTGTAATCAGTTTGATAATCTCAGCGAAATTGGGAATGAACCTTCGTAGAAAATTTATCTTTCCTAAGAATGATTGAATTTCTTTTATATTTCTCGGGATAGTGATAATATCTATTGCTTCAATCCTCTTAGGATCAATCTTGATTCCTTCCTTAGATACGACATGGCCCAGAAGATTACCCTCCCGCATAGCGAAATGTGATTTCTTTGGGTTCAGGGATAGGCCAAACCTGCGGCACTTTTCGAAAGTCTGTTTTAGATGCATCAGATGTTCTTCGTCARTTTTAGAGAAAACTGTCARATCGTCGAGGTAAATAACCACGAACTTGTCTTTTTCTCCCACGAAGGCGATKTCCATAGCTCGCTGGAAAGTGGCCCCTGCATTCATCAAACCAAACGACATCTTATCATACRTGAAAGTACCCCAGGGTGTGGTGAAAGCAGTTTTTTCCCTGTCTTGTTCATTCATARAGATMTGATTCTAWGAAGAGAAACCATCTACCATAGACATTCGATTATCTCCAACAACCTTTTCTAAGACGTGGTCCATGTTGGGCAGCGGGTAGTTATCTTTGAGAGATGACTTGTTTAAGTTTCAGAAATCCACACACAGTATGATTTCCCCGTTYGTTTTCCTGACTGGGACTAGGTTAGCTACCCAGTCGGAGTATCTCAGAGGTACGATAATTTTTGCATCCAAGAGTTTTTTAACTTCCTTTTCTATCACGGGTAACAGAATGGGGTTAATTTTCCTAATCTTTTGCYTAAACGGTTTGACCCCAGGCTTCAACGATATCTTGTGATCAATAATGGAAGTGTCATACGTTTTCAGTTCATCATAGGACCAGGCAAAAACATMTTTGTATTGTCTGAGTAAGTCTTTATACTTATCTTTCTCTTTGGGAGGGAGGAGCTTCGATATCTTTACCATTCGGGGTTCCATTTTGGTTCCTAAATTACAGTCCTCCACTTCTTCTGGTTGGGGTTGCAAAGTGGCCTTTACAGGTACATCATTCTGATCAAAAAGTCTTTCCAAAGGAATCAATCCTTTGGGGATTTGATTTCTTTAAAGGACCAACATACGATGATCCACAATTTTTTCTCGGAAGATTTCAGGTTCCTCTCCTTCTTGCATGATCCACCTCGAGTTGTTTTGATTTTCTTGGTCAACATGATTGTCAGAGAATTCGTGTATGGCTGTAAGGAATTTCTTAATTTGTTCATCATCTTCAAAGACTTGCCAGTGTCGGATATTGTCTTGTATGGAAGGTTTGTATCTGATTTCGATGTGATACTTTAGTTTGAAGGTCATGGGCGGAGAGAAGGTTGAAGCTGCCTTTGCCAATGCATCAACATGTAGGTTCTCTGTGCGAGGGATAAAATGGATATTCACAGATGAGAAAAACTTCTCCATGAGATCCCAGGCACAATTTCTATACGATCTTAGTCTAGGATGCCTAGCCAGGTATTGTCGGTTTACCTGTTTTACTATTAATTCCGCATCGCCATATACCTCCAAGTTTTTTATATTTAGCCTTTTGGCAGCCTCTAATCCTAAGATCAATGCTTCGTACTCGTATAAATTATTCGTGTAATCTATGTCCCACTGCAAACGATAGGAGAAAGGAACAATGAACTTACCTTCAGGTGCCACCAAAAGTACTCCATCACCTGCCCCTTCAGAAGACGAAGCGCCGTCAAAATACATCTTCCAGATGCCAATATCACACAACTCTTATGTAATGGGGTTTGAATCTTCTTGCTTTGTATCGATTTCCTCCAGAAAACCATCTAGACCATCATCAAATGACAAGATGCAATTTCCCAAGTCTTGGTCTGCAATGTAAATAGGGAAGTTGTGCAGGTTTTGAGGGTCACTGACCGTATAGGCTAATCTTGTTTCTCTGTATAAACGAGTGAACTGACTGTCGAAAACAGGGATTGTGGCATAAGTCATGTCTAACTATAGAGAACACCCCAACTTGGCTCCCCATGACCTAGATAACAACATGCCATACTTAGGGGGAATGTCTGCGATAACCACATCCATCAGGATACTCTTGACTGGGACCTGTGCCAGGGTGACTACCAGATCCTTTATCATCCCCATGAATTTAACCTTCCTCGAATCTAAAGAGTACAAATTCCCATAAGGTCTTGTGATCTAGAGACCCAGCTTCTCCATTATAATCTTGGGCATAACGTTATGAGAAGCTCCAGAGTTTAACATACAATTATGCAGCAACTGGTCGTGTATGTTTAGGGTGATATAAAAAGGAGCGGTGTTGTCTTTGGACCCTTCAAAATGGGGGCCAAAAGTGATGTTAGGTCTATCATCTTCCAAATTTATAACATCGGAGTGGTTTTCTAGTTCGGAGACACCTATCATTTTGGTAATTTGTTTGCGATAAACAGGGTTTTTCGCTAATTCCACCAAAGGGATTGGTATCTTAATTTTGTTTAACTCATTTTTGAAACTGAAAGCTTCTCTCACCTTGTCTATCTCTCTGGTTGGGACTTCCGAATTCTTCCTTTCCGACCTTTTTGTCTGGACAGCTTTATCATTCATGGTCTTAGTTGAAGATGTAGCTTCTTTTGCGGGTTTAGTCTCCTGTGTTTGAGCTTCAACTTTTTCCACCTCGGGCTCTTGAATGCTTACCCTTCTAGTTTTGTTGTTGGGTAATGGGGTTTTGTTCGAAGGAGGCTCATAATCTTGGCCCCTTTGAAGGATTTTCTTGGGTTGAGTCGTCGAGGCGGGCTTATTCCTAGATCTTAGGTTGTATTTTGGTTGAAAATCAGCCATCATTATATCAGTTTCTGATTGAGATTCACAGATCTCGGTGTGATCACCCTCCTCACTCTCATTTGACGGATCTGGCGTATTTAGAGACTTTTCGTAATCTTCGCGAGTCATATATGGTTGACTACAGTCATCACCGAAGTTTGTGACATCATTATCTGAATCCTCGAAGTCTTGAAAATCGTTAGCTCGTATAAAATTTTCATTCTTCAAGGGAGCTTGTATTTTCTGATCTTCCTTTTTCATTTGTCTTTGTTGATTAGGAGGGTTC
>ML798071.1:224111-243942 GCA_009831015.1 Picea engelmannii
AAATTAGGCAAGGGAGAGTCCCACGCTTTCTTCAATGCCAAATTTCAAAACAATGTTTGAGGTTTCCACTTCATGCAAGCATTAAAGCATAAGTTACCAAGATGAGCATGAGTGTCAAAGGAGGAAAGCGTGAGTCTTGACTTGGAACGTGAGGGAGTGAGTGTATCACACTCTTGGGTGACATGTATGGAAAAGGGAAGGTGTATGGGTGAAAGGAAAGGGACCCACGTCTCATTCATAAGGTAAGATTCCAAAAATAAGTGACAAATCCAAGCCTACATGAGAACTTACGTGAGGGAATGCATGAGCTGAGGAGTAAGGACTTGAGGTAAAGAGGACGTGGGATGGGAGTGTGTTGGCACACTCCTACATGGCAAGTGATTGGTGGAGATGAGGCCCCACGCACTTTAATTAAGTGAGTTCCAACTTTGAGTTGAATGTTTCCCCTCTATTACGTGAGGTACGTGGGTTTGGTGGAGAGTGTGTAAAGAACACTTCTAATTTGGATGTGAATGGTTAAGGAGAAGTGTATGAGTGGACAAGGGAGGGTGCATAAGTGGAAAGGGGGACGCATCACATACTTAACATGAGTTTCCATCATCATTCACGTGGGAAGGGGGACGTGAGCTCATAAGGGGAAATAATTAAAATATAATTTTAATTAAATGTGGGTTTAAAAGGGTAAGTAAAGGGTTAGGATAGGTAGGTGGTGTCCTCTCATCATTATTTTCCACTTATTTCATCTAATTTGGACCACTATTAAAAAAATTACATTTTCCCATGTCCTGGGTTTGGCAATTAAAATTGTTGTTTTCCCGAAAAACTCCCAAGTGGACAAACAACCTAGCAAAACTTGTCCGATTGAGTTGAAACTTGGTCCACGTGTGCAGGGGGTATCATTAGATTTCTTTTGAGTACAAATACCCCTATTGCAAATCTCGGGACATAATTTTTACATTAAATTCCCAGAATTAATTAATTAATCAATTAATTAATTCAGAACCTTAAAAAAAAAAAAAGAACTAGCTATACTTGACGGAATTCCGTGAAATTTCGTGTGCTGTCTTACATGGTCATTTAAAAAATTCCTAAACACTAGATACCTATGAATGACTTCATTAGAATGCCTTTCACCACTTTGGAGGATTTATTGGGTGGGAGTGAAAAACTCAAGGGAGATTAACCCGGCTAGTTAGGCCACATTAACATCCTGAGGATAAAAAACACTCAGTGAAAGGAAATATCCTAATGAGGAAACCCTAAGGAAACCGACCTAACATGATCCATGTAGACATATTACATTATAAACCCACGCAGGGGTGTGGTAATCCCGCTTACAAAAATTTGTGCTGGAGGCATAAATTGCCTAGTAGAATCAAACTGTCTTCGACATACTAGAATCTGATGATGCATTTCTTCATGATACATGGAGTTGACCCCCTAGTTGAAGAGGCGGTCAACAATCTTATCCCGATCTTCTGGAGCAATCTAAATTTGGTTGTAACTGCTAAAGCCATCCAGAAAGGAAAAGTACATTTTTCTGCTAATGTCTCTAGTACGTGATCTATGAAAGATAATGGAAAATGATCTTTCAAGGTTGATTTATTCAATTCTCTATAATCCACACACACATGCCATTTTCCATTTTTCTTTGGAACAATTATGAAAGGCGATACCCATTGACTATCAGAAATTGGATATATAAAATTGGCATTCAATATTTTTTGCAGTTCATCTTTCATGATTTCCTTTAAAAGCAAATTCATTTGTCTTTGGGGCTGCCTAACAGGTATATAATTATCCTCTAAATAAATATGATGAATACAAGTATTTGGTTGAATTCCTCTCATATCAGTGTACTCCCATGCAAATGCACCAGATTGTTGCTTTAATATTTTAATTAATTGTTGTTTTTAAGTTCTTCAAGATGAGAATTAATATTTAAATTTTTTCCTGGATGAATTTCAATAACAACATTACTATATTATGGTTTTAAAGAATTTACTGACATTGACTTTGCAAGTGCTAATAGATTTTCAAAAATACAATTTTCTTGAAAAGTTTTATCCAATATATGAGTAATAATATGATGCCCCCCATGATATAGAGAAAAAGTTGAATTATTAATGTAAGTAATGATTTGATTTTCCTCGTTATCATCCTTTAAACTCATATATTGTTCAAGTGTAAAAATTAGTTGTACTATTTCATGATCTTCAAAATATTATGTCATATCATATTCATTTATTCCTTTGGTGGGTGGATACAATTGAAATTTATTTTCAGAATCTCCATATTTGATTGTGATATCACCATATCTACACCCTATATATGCATCAACAATAGCTAAGCATGGCCTAAATTATATAAATGGATAATGTTGGCACAGGGGCAGACCTAGGGTTCAACTCCAAGAGCACACCAACAAGCCCTAACTATTGGCCCTTTCGGCAACACATGTGAAGAAGATGCAGTCTCACCCAAAGCAGCTATGCGGGGGTTGCAGGACAGATATGTCTACAACTAAGGGGAATATCAAGTGGATCTAATACTAGAACAATACAACATGCATATATCACTTATCGACTTAGATCTACTCCACACAACTATCTATCAGATCTAATTCAGTAATGCAATAACAATATATCAAAGGGAAAAGAGTCTAGCATCAATCACACACTACACAAAGTATACATGGTTCACCCTCTCTCTAGGGATACGTCCATAGAAATGTGCTTATAATATATTAAGATGACGCATACAGTTCTTGTCTGCACTCTCAACTAGCATATATTCTCTCTTCTTCTCTCTATTTCTCCCCTCCCTGTGCACCCAGCTGCAGGGTTGATCTTCGCACCCAGCTGGAGATCTTACAATACAGAAGGCTCTCGTACTCAACAATTCTTTCTCACTTGATAATACTCACTTGATCACACAACAACAATCATAACACCAACAATAGTAACAACAACCCATCCCAGGTCCTTTAGACCTCTATTTATACATTACAATCACTCACCGACATCCTTGGGCCAAAACCTAAGTGTCAAAACCCTAGATACCAAAACCCTAGGTGTCTAAAACCCTAGGTCAACTTGACCCACGTTTTCAGGGCTTTGCCAGCCTGTCTTTCCTTCCTTCTCACGCGGTTCTCCAAAGCATCCAACAGTGTCTTTTTCCACTCGTTGAGTTTTCCATGATCCTTCTTCCTTGTTGATCTGTCATCCTCAATCTCCTCGTTCATCGGCTTGCTTCCTTTTACTTCGCTCCATATTTTCTGCTCTTTTTCTCACTTCGACCCAGTAACAGTCACTGTGTCTTTTGTGCAGTTTGTATTTTTCCTTTTCGTCCTTGATCTTCGCTAAATTTCATAACCAAGGGCCAACAATCCCCTAACACTCACCTGTGACTCGTCCTGAGGCACTTCATATATGACCTTTCTATTTTACTTCGACTTTGGAATGTGCAGTGGAACCTTTGCTTTCTTCTCTATGCCTCCTCTCCTTCCTTGTGCAGACTGTCTTTTATGTGTCTGGTACCCAGTTTCAACTGCACCCAGTACCTAGACCCTTTTCCTCAAGCTTTTACTGAGAGCTGTGAGGCAGTTGGTTGTCATAATACAACTTCAATCAACTCCCATTCACTAATCCTTCCTTCCATTATCCCTTCAAAGTATTCAACTGCGCAACTCCTCCTTCTGTAACATAGGTGACCTCATATGGCCCGAGCCAATGCATTCTAAACTTTCCAAGATGTTTGATGAACTTACTGTCATATACCAATACCAAATCATCTTTCTTAAATACCTTCTTCTTAATGTGTCTTTCATGGTAGGCCTTCTCTCTTTCTTTTTGTACCTTCTGATGAAATCCTACAACAAATATATCTTCCTCCAGTTTGACCAACTATGCAAGCCTCTCTCGAACATCGCCAGTGTCATCCATATCTGTAAAGGTAACAATTTTTAGGCTTGGTACCAAATATTCCATTGGGACAACGACTTCAAGACCATATACCAACTTAAAAGGGGTCTGCATTGTTAGCTTCTTGCAAGTGGTTCTATAGGCCCATAGTACTTCTAGTACTCTTAAATCCTAGTCATCCCTATTCACACTGCAAATCTTCATCAGTGTTGTTTCCAAGATCTTATTGAATGTTTCCACTGTCCCATTTTCTTTTGTATGTAAGGCGTTCTCTTCTGATGCTGGAATGCAAATTCCTCAGTCAAGGATTCAACTTTTTTATTTATGAAATATGTTCCTTGATCACAAACCTGGTATTGATGTCATCAAATATGAAGCATACAGCTGTAGTTTCACTACAGTCCTTAACGACTCTTTCTTTGGCCCATATGGTCAAATATTTTGTCACAATAATGATGTACCTTGCTCCTGTCCGCTTGCTTGGTGGGTTTATAGGTCCCACAAAATCAATGGCCCATTTCTCAAATGATTGTAGGGTCAGATGTGGTGCTAATGAAATTTCATCTATTCTGGATGGTTTCCCAACTCTTTGGCATACATCATAAGCTCTGTAATAGTCTTTATCATATCTGTGTAAGGTAGGCCACCAAAGACCATCTCTAAGAAACTTCGGTGCAGTTTCTTTCCCTATGTAGTGTCTTCCTACAATGCCTTCATGAGCTTCTCTAAGGATCAATGGTCGCTCTGCCTCCATAACACACCTTCTGAATATCTCATCAGGTCCCATTTTGTATAGTTGTCCAGCTATAAGTGAGAAGTCTGCAACACACACTACTAGATGTTTCTTTTGGGGAATTGTATATTCACTCGGTGCCATTCCTGTTGACAGAAACTGGACTATCTTTGCGAAGTGGTCATCAATCTTTCTAATGGCCAATAACTGTGAATCTAGTAGTGCATCCTCCAAACTGGTCAACTCTTCGCCAGGTTCCAACCTTGACAAGTGGTCAGGACCTTTGTTCATTCTTCCTGGTTTAACTATGATCTCAAAGTCATATTCATGAAATAGAAGAAGACATCTTCATATTCTCCCCCCCATCACTGTCTTGCTGACTAGGTATTTCAGCGCAGAGTGATCAATAAAAAATTTAAAGTGTCCTCCCAACAAGTAGTGGCGAAATTTCTGCAACGCATACACCATAGCTAATCCTTCTCTCTCGGTGGTGGTGTAATTAATCTCAGTTGTAGATAGTTTCCTACTAGAAAAATCTAAAAGGTGGTCAATATCTCCTTCCCCAGGTTGTGCTAACACTACTCATAAGGCAATAGAATATGCATCGACATGCACATAAAACTCCTTGCTCCAATCTGGGAAAACCAAAATAGGCACAGTAACCATTTTCTGTTTTAGTGTGTCGAATATCTGCTAGCATTCTTCTATTCAAATGATCTAACAACATTTCTTCAAAATATTTTCCATGGGTGTTGTAATCTAGGCATATACGTTAATGAACTTCCTATAATATCCAGTATGTCCCAGTGCAATGCGCAACTATTTGACTGAAGTAGGGGGTGGCAGATCAACTATAATGGAAATTTTAGATGGGTCTACCAACAATCCCTTATTGCATACAATATAACCTAATAACACTCCAAATGGTGAGAAGAATATGCACTTCTTTAGATTCAAGGAAATTTGACACTACCTGCATTTGTCCAACATTAACCTTAGACATTCAATATGATTTTTCATTAAACTAAAAACAGTCCAATCATCAAAATATTCTTCTAGGAATTTATGCAGAAACTCCTTGAATGATTTGACCACCACCCTGGAAAAGATGGTTGGGGTATTCTTCAATCCAAATGGCATTACTGTACACTGGTATGATCCCCATTCTGTTGCAAATGTGGTCTTATGGCAATCTTCCTTGGCAATCCAGATCTGATGGTATCCTGAAAATCCATCTGTAAAAGAATATACCTTCCGGCCTCCCACATTATCTAACACTTCATCAGTGAATGGTGTATGGAAGGGGTCATGCAAACAGGAATTATTCATCTTCCTGAGATCTACGAAGATCCTGATCTCTCCTATATTCTTGTCTTATACCACCATAGGGCTAATCCATTCTGACTCTTCAACAGGTTCTATAATTCCTGCTTACAACATTCTATCGAGCTCAATCTTCACTTTCTTTTTATATTTAGGGTTCAATATGTAGGGTATTTGTTTGACTGGTCTTACATCTGGTTTCAAAGGGATCCTCATATCTCCTATAGGCCCTTTAATTCCCTTAATATCAGTAAACTTGGTCGAAAACAAGTCCCGATATTCATGCAGTAGCTCTGTGATTTTGTCAATAGTAGCAGCATCCCAGTAATCTCCAACATTTGCAAGATTCGGTGTCTGCTCTGTTCCAATGTTGACCTTCTTAATATTGATTGGTTGTCACATAAATGGTAGCTAAACTCATGGTCCTTCCACATCTCTCTAGCCTTCTGTTTCTGCAATGTTCACCTTCCTCGGATCATCGTCTTCATCAACATTGATGTTGTAACATCCTTGCAGTTTCTGGAGAGGTGCAGTCCATTCGTCCTCTTATTGTTCTAAAGGGGGGCTAGAGGCCTCCTCGGATACGTTTTTTCTTATAATTTGTAAAACTTGATCTACTGAAGGATATTGATTGTTAAATAAGAAGGTGGTTACAAATTTCTGAGTCATACCTTCCCAATCTGCAGTGATGAGGCGCAACTCTGCTTGAAGGTACCAGTTGATAGGGGTTGTGTCTAGTGTGTTAATGAACTTGTGCACCCACTTCTATTGAGGAATGGTTCTCCAGGATTCCTTGCAACTTCACACATGGTCCTTTGGGTACCTTTGACCTGTTTACCTAACTTCACAACCTTCTACTTGTGCTGAGAAACACACGGTCATCGGGGTATGACATTGTACCCATTCTGTAATGTTGTTTTTGTGTGTTCCCCACCATCTCGCTGGTGTTTATTTCAAGGCCTCATACATTGTCAACAATCTCTATTGTGTTGGTACACTTTCTTCGAATTCTAACAAGAAGGTTTCTAAAGGATTCAAACCATCAAAGGTGGGCAAGTTACTTACTGTTGTGCCGATCCAGCGAACATCTCTGGTTAATATAGAACATCTCCTTGTAGATACTTCATACATTTTTGTCTGCCAGTTCTCCAGTGCTTCTTATGAATCTGATGAACATGCGCTGTCACTTCGCTAGCTTAGGTTTCCATCAGTCATAGGGTTAATATAATCCTGTTGTTTGGCTGTTAATTTGTATATGTTTTCCAGTTCATAGGCACGATCTTCTTCTCTGATGGGTTTTGTGTATTGTTGACATTCATCTGGATCTAAAGGTGCAATGACCCTAAGGCCATCTCTTTCAAATGTCATATGTATTTTCTTTAAATCAACCACAGCGTAATTATTGAAAGCCCAGTCAATTCCTAACAACCCAGGGTAGGGGAAGCTATCATCAACTATCTCAATTGCCTCAAAATTTGCAAACATTCTTACTCCATCGATGTCCACAGAGACATGTTCCAATATGCCGAAAGGGATTACTGCCTATTGATTAGCCATCCTAATCCTGATAGGGGAATAGATCAACTTCAGTTTTCCCATCAGTGCCCAGGTTTGCTTTGTCATGACATTGACCTTCGACCCTAAGTCGAGGACCACATAATCTATATCATATTCTCCTATATGAGCATTCAAGTGTAGTTCCTTATTTGTCCTTCTCTTCTTGGATAGTTTGTTATTGGGTAAATCGGTATATGTGGACATGAACTAATCCACCTAGATCCACCTAGATATAGAACAAAATGAGACAGAACAAGATGCTTTCCCTAAGTTGTGATCATTGTGTTTACTACCAAAGGAGGAATAGATAACATACCTTATGAATCACTTCCTTATATCTATGTTGTCCCTGCTTCACTCCAGTTCTCTTGTGGAATCGGATTTGCGATAACACAAGCCAACCAACGTGAAATAAACAATAGTAGAATTCAATGACAACCTAAACATGTGATCAATGAATCATGTAATAAAATACTAATTATTTTATGGGAAAGAAACGTGCTACCATATTATATTAATGAAAAGTAGAAGATACAACCGTATTGCCTTGATGTTGCAAGTTCCCTTTTAGTGGTCCTTTGTTCCAACACACACATACACTTGCTCCGAAATTCGCATGAAGATAATCCACAAAATATTGATAGACAAATGGAGTCCTCAAGCATCACTAGGAACATGATTCTTTACACAGTCTTCAACCTATTCTTTTCATCAATTCTTTGCTTAATATTGATTCTTGATTCTTAACCTTTTCCATGAGAATCCCATGACTATATAGGATAAGGTGAAGTGGTTAAAGGGATGAGGATGATCCCACCAAATCATAGAAACTAGTAGGATCGCAACCATATGGACGCCACCTCACATTCTAGAAAATTCCCCTTCTAGAAATTCGTGAAACCTCTTTCCTCTTTTAGCTTTGGAATGATGCCACACCCTGCCTATATAGCAGTCTATGGAAATCCTACATGCTAGCTATAGAGTAGCTTGTGGAAATCATAGATTTTTTCACTATGTAATATGTGCAGCCTGCAGACAATTTCTAAAAAGAAACCTTGTAGAGGAGGAAAGAAGTTTCTTTTCTCAGGCAAAAAGTCATGTTGGGAGCGTGAACACATGTTTGTGAAATCATCATTAGGGTGAAAAAAATAATGTGTAATAGAATTCCCCCTAAAGTATGAGATTGGAAATCGTGACAACCAAAATACTTTGTAAAAATGCGTGTGTGTGTCGGGAACAAGGAGCACACCAATTGGGAACCTGCAAACAATCAAGCATCCACACAATATTATAGCATGTCTGAAGTAGGCATTCCCATGTTCAGACTATAAATGATTGAAATCATAAATATAAGTCATGGCCACCAATGATACACTGTGGATCCATGTCATCAAGATTCTACATAGCCACCAGGAATACACTGTGGATCTATGTATTGGAAAACTTAGATACAGACATAGCCACGAGAAATACAAAGTGGATCTATGTGTCAATTCAAATCACAAAATAAGACAAAACAAGACGCTTTCCCTAAGTTAGTTTACTACCAAAGGAGGAATAGATAACATACCTTATGAATCGCTTCTTTATATCTTTGTTGTCCCTGCTTCACTCCAGTTCTCTTGTGGAATCGGATCTACGATAACACAAACCAACCAACGTGAAAGAAGCAATAGTAGAATTCAATGAAAACCTAAACATGTGTTCAAGGAATCATGTAATAAAATACTAATCATTTTATGGGAAAGAGACGTGCCACCATATTATATTAATGAAAAGTAGAAGATACAACTGAATTTCCTTGATATTGCAAGTTCCCTTTTAGTGGTCCTTCATTCCAACACACACATACACTTGCTCCAAAATTTGCATGAAGATAATCCAAAAAATCTTGATAGACAAATGGAGGCCTCAAGCATCACTAGGAATAGGATTCTTCACACAGTCTTTAGCCTATTCTTTTCATCAATTCTCTTCTTAATCTTGCTTCTTGCTTCTTGCTTCTTCACCTTTTCCATGAGAATCCTATGATTATATATGATAAGGTGAAATGGTTAAAGGGATGAGGATGATCCCACCAAATCAGAGAAACTAGTAGGATCACAACCATACAAATGCCACCTCACATTCTAGAAGATTCCCCTTCTAGAAACTTCGTGAAACATCTTTCCTCTTTTATCTTTGGAACACCGCCACACCCCGCCTATACAGTAGCCTACGGAAATACTGCGGGCCATCTATAGAGAATCCTGTGGAAATCATAGATTTACGCACTGTGTAATATGTGCATCCTGCAAACCTTTTCTAAAAAGCAGCCTTGTAGAGGAGGAAAGAAGTTGTTTTTCTCAGGAAAAAAGTCATGTTGGGAGTCTGAACAAATGTTTATGAAATCATCATTAGGGTGACCAAAATAATGTGTAACATAGTTGATGTACTGCTTTATTCATTAAGGGATATATCCTTCCTATCTCATATTGTTTGATTAAATTTTGTAGCTCTTGTACAATGGTCTCATCCTAAATCAACTTAATACAAGTATATAAAAATTCCATGAGCTTGCTTACCTTTTGTCCCTCTTTTGGTGAAGAAGAATGATCGAATTCCAGAGGCATTCCATATTCTCTTAATTCTGGCTATGCATTTGATGAAGAACCTTGGTCTTCTTTGAACTCTTTTCTTTCCTCGTCAAATATTTGTATTTATTTCTTTGCATCAAAGGTTTGGGTCTTCTCTGTATCTTCCCTGACTCCTGAATCTTCTATAGTATTTCCTTAGGTTATTCTGTCTTATCCTATAACAACGCCTCCTCTAGTGATAACAATGAATCTAGGGTCTTCTCTAGGAGGTTCAACATATATCAGTTTCACTTGCGGGTTCTGTTGAGGTCATAGTTTATCTTGAAGTTTAGCTAGCAATGCTAGGCATTCCTCGATGACATGCTCAAAAGAGTTGCAGTAGATGAAATTAGTGCAAGGGTTCTGACAATCCCTTACTAAGTGTCCTAGTTATGCGCAGATGTAACAGATGACCTGTCCCCAACCTCAACCCATACCTCCTCCTATTCCGCATCCTCTGAATCCACCGCAAGGATTTAAGTTTCCTCTCCCAGGGGAGTTATACTGCGTAGTGTTTTCTTCTTGATGTACTTCACCTTGAATTTTTTATATGTTTCTTGAAATTTTGTGCATTAGGTCATAAGCCCTACAATCCCTATCATCATGCCCCACGGACTTACAAAATGTGAAATACAAATTTGTAGGTGTTTGAACATATTTTTTCATGTAATAACACTCATTAGGGCGATGTCTATTTCTACATACCTCGCACCAAGGTAGGGTGACTTGTTTCAAAGGGATCAGAGCTCCAGAGGACAAGTATTCATGAAATAGGGGACAGTTTTCCTTGTCATGGCCTTCTGAGCTACATATGACACACCATATGTCTTCTCTTTTATCTTTTCCCTTGTCTTTCCTCATATCTTCGACTTGCATAGACAAACTAGTTAGATGACTCAAGATTTGACTCATACCTGAGCTAGATTCTCTCGTAGGGGATGAATCTAATTTCATGGCGATATCCAGTGACTTATCTTGCGAAGAAATATTCTGTTGCATCATAGGAACTCTAATGTGTGGTAAGAGGGTAGCAATAAACCATTCTTTGTTCTACTCATCCAGGATGTGAAAAGTCAATCGGCCTATTAAGGTCTTGAATCTCTAATCAAATTCCCAAATAGGTTTGGCTACCTTCTGTTTGATCTCTTTCATCCCTGTAATACATTGTGACTCCGAATTAGGTTTCTTTAACTCTGCAATCAATGCATTCTTTATCTCATTCAACGACTTAGGATGTCCAAGTCCTTGGACAAGCTTCATGTACCAGCTCAGTGCACGATCCCTTACGGTAGTACTAGATTGAGTTCTTTTAATAGCTTCATCTGTGACATTCTTAATATTCCATACGGCTTCACATAGGAACCAGTGCTGATCAGGGTCTTCATACCCATCTCCCCTAAAAATAGGGAGCCTCATCTCGTCTTCCATAGATCTTCCTAGGGTTCCTGACTGAGTATGTGGTGGACTACTAGTGATAGTTATCTGAACACTCTAGTGGCTTGGATTACTTTGATTTATTAATTCTACTGAATAAACGGGAGGGATAATAGTGCTTACTTCAGCAGTCTGCGCAGTTCCTGAAGTTTATGGCTCTTCTCAGTGAGGCTCTTCAACTTTTCCTTCCTCTGCCCTAGAGGGTTCTGAATTCTTTTCGTTTGTCAGATCTGCCTCTTATTCACTATAGAAACCCTCATCTCCGTAATTCTTCTTAAACAGGTTTGCAAGATGAACTTCTCTGAATGCTCTCCCACTACGCATACATCCAGCCTCTATGTCGCTATCACTGTCTGAATTTTTTAACATTAGTTTTTTCAAATCTGACCAATCTACTATATCTTCAAGATGTTATTCTCATGCAATAGCATCTTGATATTCAACTTCAGAAAATGTAAAAATTTTCCTCTGGGTCCCTTAAAGAAATATCGCTTGTCTTGTCTATATGACTCTACTTTGTCAACAACAAACTCAGTGATGTACCCTCCAATGGTGCTATCAAACTAGTTATCTACTTCTCTTGAAACGATGTTATCAACTCTCTTAACCTTCTTGATTAGTGCCGACGTCCAAACCACAGGAGGTCTAGATATGATCTCAAACTGGGTATCTGATAACCTAGCTAACCACTCATATAGCTCCCAATGGATTCCTCCAAATAAAATCTAGTGTATATTAGTAAATATATATCTCTCCAGCCAATCCTTTGTACTAAGATTAGAGTTCTTGTTCTAGGATTCAACGAAGTCCTTTTCTTGATTTTCTATCCACTTTTGAATTTCTGTCTTTGATGGGAACCACCTTGACATTCCCTCAAGAATATTCTAGTCTCGACAATGGAACCATTTGTTGGCACAGGGGAAGACCCAGGTTTCAGCTCCAAGAGTGCACCAACAAGCCCTAACTACTGGCCCTTTCGGCAACACTTGCGAATCAGATGAAGTCTCACCCGAAGCAGCTATGGGGGGGTTGCAGGAAATAAATGTCTACAACCAAGGGGAATATCAAGTGGATATAATACTAGAATAGTACAACATGCATATATCACTTATCATCTTAGATCTACTCCACACAACTATCTATCAGATCTAATTCAGTAATGCAATAACAGTATATCAAAGGGAAAAGAGTCTAGCATCAATCACACACTACAAAAAGTATACATGGTTCACCCTCTCTCTAGGGCTACATCCACATAACTGTGCTTATAATATATTAAGATGAAGCATACAGTTCTTGTCTACACTCTCAGCTAGCAGATCTTCTCTCTTCTTTTCTCTATCTCTTCCCTCCATGCGCACCCAACTACAGGGTTGATCTTTGCACCCAACTCAAGATCTTACAATACAAAAGGCTCTCGTACTCAACACTTCTTTCTCACTCAATAGTACTCACTTGATCACACAACAAAAATCATAACACCAACAATAGTAACAACAACCCATCCTGGGTCCTTTAGACCTCTATTTATACATTACAATCACTCATCGACATCCTTAGGCCAAAACCTAGGTGTCAAAACCCATGATACCAAAACCCTAGGTGTCTAAAACCCTAGGTCAACTTGACCCGCATTTTCAGGGCTTCGCTAGCCTGTCTTTCCTTTCTTCTCACGCGGTGCTCCAAAGCATACAATGGTGGATTTTTCCGCTTGCTAAGTTGTCCACGATCCTTCTTCCTTGTTGATATTTCATCCTCTATATCCTAGTTCATCGACTTTCTTCCTTTTACTTTGCTCCGTCTTTTCTACTCTTTTGCTCACTTCGACCTAGTAAAAGTCACTGTGTCTTCCGCACAGTTTGTATTTTTCATTTTCTTCCTTGATCTTCACTAAATTTCATAACCAAGGGCCAATAGATAACCACCCAGATTAGTTTTATGTTTTAAAACCAAAAATTTTAATGGGTATTCCCATGAATCTATTGAAACTATGACATCTTCTAAAATTCCTTCAGACTTAATGATTGATCTATTTGCTAATTGAAAAACAGTTGGTGTATAACGAAGATTAGAAAGATGTAATGAATCCATAATTTCTTTTGTCATTACATTTATTGTTGCTGCTAAATATATCAATACATTGATAATAACAACATTATTAATTTGAATTTGTACAATGGGACTTCCAGGATCACTATATTTCTACATAAAAAAATTCTTGGACATTAAATCTGCTAATTTGACAATAACTTGTATAGTTTGTGGATCTTTTTTATTTCTTCCTTGTTTTTTTATGCATAACTCCCTAAATATTTTGGCATATATAGGAATATCCTTAATTGATTGAAGTAGGGGAATATTGATGGATTTTTTTTTAACTCATCTAATAAATCAAACTCAAATTGTAAGATTTGTTTTTGCAAATTTAACCTTTAAGAAAAATGTGGTGTTTGTGTTTGTTGATTTTGATGAGTTTTATCTATAGAAGTAGAATATTGTTGATTTTCTTTATTGATTAGTGGATCAAGAGTTTCCTCCTCAATTTGTTCCTCAATAATTGGAGATTTTTTCTAAATTACTAATCTGGATTATTTTCGGACCGAAATGAAAGAAGATAAATTACAATGAAATACTCATGAAAATTGTCATAAAAAGTGACATACAACAATACTTGAATTCTATTAATGAAAGAATTGTAAAGAGGCTGCAAAAATACAGAGTGCAACACTCGCTAGAATGGTGGAAGATTTATCTCTTAGAAGAGATGTGATGGCTGCCTTCATTTGCTAGAATATGATTACAATGAGGCTTTGAAGGCCTTTTTATGATAAACATGAATGAAAAAACCCTAGGCATCCAAAAACCTAACCCTATGACATGAAACACCAAAATTCATGTGGGCAACGTTTGGGTAAGTTAGTACATTAACTTCTTGGGGTCGTAATGTTTTCATATGATCTCCATTTTAGGCGTGTGATAGCCCGTTGGAAAGGTATTTTCAAGAACTACGCATTACACCATCAAAATTTGACTCTGTCTACAATTTGAATGTGAAAAGAAGAAAAAAAAAAAAACTATTTAGGGCCCCAAAACAACCCTGGAAGTACAACAAGATGTGTTGACATGAAAACACATAAAATAAGTGAGTTGGATTAGGTGGGAGGCCACTAGTATCCACCTGGAAGATGTGTAGAGATTCATACCATCCCAGAAGTCTAGACCCCACAATTATAAAGAAGTATAGAAGACCGTGTTGAACTAAGAAATGACAAGAGGAACTAGTTGGAATAGGTGGGTGGCCACTAATATCCACTTGGACCAATCCTCCCCCCTTAGGAAGAAATGGTATCCATTGCGTTGAGTGCCCAAGGAATATGTGAAAGCATTTTCTAAATCTGAATCTTGGTGAGTTGCATGCCTTGTTGGAGAAGTTATGATGTTTGGTTTGTGGAAGACTATCGCAAACCTATTGTTGGAGGGGTTGAATATGCTCCACCAACCTGTGGTCTCTGGGTTTGATAGGGCATTGTGTAGGAACCATTTTAGGTGAAGAGGCAATATCTTATTTCTCCGTGACAATCTGTTTTTGCTAGATAGAAGGTGCTGAGGCTGCAGTGGTTGTAGCGGTCTTCTGTGCATCCTTTGAACAAACTGTGAAGAGGATGGATTTTGCAGTATGATATGTTACCTTGCATACTTTTTTTATTGGAGCAGTAGTCAGAACTACCTCTGGTATCCTATAGATATGACCTTCCAGAGTAATAATGACACTACAGGGTCTAGAATCATAGACAAAATGATGTATCCACATATATGGTTGGCCAAAAACAACATCATAGGCATCAAGAGGGGAAACATCACACACTACCTCATCCTTGAAGGGTTGGATGCCATAGGACAGGAAACAATGTTGGCTGACACAAATATCTCATCCTTGGTGAAGCCACTCGATGTTGTATGGTTGTGGGTGTGGTGTTGTCGACAACCCTAACTGCTTGATGGCCTTAGCTGAGATGAGGTTCTTTTGGATGTCGTTATCAACAAGAAATGCAATGGGGTCCCCTTCACCCACATATGTGAATGGAAGAGGCACCCCCCCTCTTCAAGATCTATTGATTCTTCTGGTTGAATTATTTTGGTGACGACAATAGCAGTGGGTTCTGCATCGATAATATCTATATTTTCAATATTTTCTGGATCGAATTCTGAATCAGGGTTCGGATATGTGTCTTTGACCTCGACCACCAATGAATATTTTGAGAAACATGAATCAGTGTTGTGCCAGGGGATTTTGTGGAAGTCACACCACTTCACAATGTCATTCTTTGTCTTCCATTTACCCTTTTTGTCGTATGTCTTGGAATGGTTTTATAGAGGCTATTTGTTAGGGCCATATTTACCATGCTTTGGTTATTGCATATTTGAAGACCCAAATTCCCATTTGTTTTGGTGCCTAAATTTCTTCTCGATTTTGAAAGCATATCGATAGGAAGCTCCCAATGATGGTATGTTTAGGAAATCCATTTCAGTTCTGATGTACCTATGCAGAGCCCCACGATATTTCAGAACCAGGTGTTTCTTAGAGTCTTTGATACCCAACTTGGTGCACAAGGTATGGAAAGTATTTGTGAACTCTTGTACTATTTAACTCTTGTCTTGCCGCAATGTGGTCCATCTCATATACTGGTCTTCATAGTTATCAACGTGATAGTATTGTTCTTTGAGCGCATCCACAAAAAAATCCCAAGTGGGCTCGACACCATATATTCCATATTCCTCTATGGAAATTTTCTCCCGGTAAGTTTCTCACCAATGTTTGACATGGGGGAGAGCCTTGAGGAGTGCAATGGTGATATTTTCCCTGTCGGAAAAATTTTGAATAGAGAAATAACCTTCTAATATATTTAACCATTTTTCTAGGGCATCCGCATCTATCTGAACTTCAAATATGGGAATATCAAAATTAACTTGTACCTTGAAGGGATAGGTTCCTCCTGTTAGCACTGGAAGTCACCTCTAGATTGCGACAGAGGTAAGCCCAGTACCCATCAGTTTATATGTCACAATGAATAAATTTAAGGTTGGTCTAATGGACGTGGCCTCAGGATTATGTCGCTTTAACTCAGAAAACTAGGCCGATATGCATAAGAAGATGAGGTCTTGATCTAACTTCAGTCAATAAGTTGTAATAAAGATGAGTAGGGGGAATAACTTGAGGAGAGTGAAGAGGTCTGCTATGGACATATGATCTTCCAACAACCTAAAGAGGAAAAACTCAGAAGACAAGATCCTCTTGGTTCAGAGTTTTAAGGAACCGAATGAAATTATCACTGAACTCAGATCAAACATACATCACAATTCAATAACAACAACCCAAATTAATCATCCATACCTGAGTCATTCAACGTTGGAGGGAAAATACAACACAAAAACTGATTAAAACTAGTCACAATGTCACTGTGATCAAACCTACATCACAAAAACATAACTACCCTTAACTGGATCCTCCATGCCGGAGTGTTCTAACAACACTATTTACAGAGATATGAAAAGAAGATGACATACATTAAACAAGAAGTCTCAAATACAGATACATAACCAGAAGAACCAGAGCTTCATTAAAACTTTACAATATGGGAGCCTAGCTCAACCATCGACCATAATAAAATATCAAAACTAACTATTTATACTCAGAACTACTAGCTCCCACCAGGAGCATGCTCTGGTCACTGCATTTAATTCTTAGCATATACATTTTCTTATGTCAAGCTACAGTTTCATTCATCTGTCAGACGCGATATCAGATCAGTATGGGCTTTGCAGGAAAATCTGCTGATAGGGGAACTTTGGCTTGACAGTCTGTCTCCACGACCAATTATTCCATGCTTTCCATTTATGTAATGAAATGAGGTTCCAACCACCCCTCTACTTTCATTAACTACTTTCATTAGGATCGGGAAAAGACCTGACACTCCTGATTGTTCCAAGCGAGCTAACGACTCCTTTGAGTCAATTCTGGCGCCTCGAGGCCATGCAGATCTTTCTCTATGACCAACTCAGGAACTTTAGCCTTTTGCGTGGCTCCTTTCCATAACCCCATATTCAATGTGACCTAGGGTCGTGACCCTATGAAATTTCACGATTAGAGGCACGACCAAGGGTGGTTTGAAAGAAAACCACTTTTATCCCTACAATTCACCATGAATCACCATGCATCCTTTTCCAAAAACCACGGTTCCGATTGCAACCCACCCTTGAAATTTTAAAACGTGTGCACCTTTCGACCCCACAATGGAGCATGACCATTGATCTTATGCTCTGAGATGAGGCTTCCTTATCAACGCATCCCTTTGCATCAGATGACCCTGATTAACATCGACATTTCAGAACTCGGGGTTTCGTGCCTTGCTCCATGTTGAAACCTCCAAAATGTGAAATCATGATTTATCTTATCTGCTGCCATGTGCTCCCCTAGTTGGACAACTTAGATCATTTCACAACTTTGCATTTCGCATGTTTGCACTATGTTCCATGCTGAAATCTCTGAGTTGTGAAATTGCAATTGCTTGGATCGAGCGACACAAGTTCTCTTGCATCGAAAGGCCCTGATCTACTTTGTCCCAATGGTAAAGATCTCCCTTCACCCACTCAGATCTAAAAGTCTAGATTTTATCTTCACCTACGTGCCTAGACGTGGATTTCGATGGTCTAGATCTCTCTTTTGATCAACGACTGCGATATTTTTTCTATTTTGCATTCCGCGAGTTCTAAAGACTTTTCTCTTTGACCACTCCATCTCTCAAAACCATGAAATTACTAATCATGCACCACGTGTCCTTCTAAAATGAATGGCTCAGATCATTTCATGATTTTGCATTTTGTGAGTCCTCATGACTCTGCCCTTTGACTTTTCTGACTTGCGAAATCGCAACTATGCTGATTGTGAACCATGTGTCCTTCTGAAATGAATGGCCCACATTATTTCGCGATTTCACATTTCACGAATCCTCATGAATCTTCCCTTTGAATGCTCCATTCTGCGAGTCAGTGAAATGCTAATATTGCACCATGTGTCCTTCCCAGGATCAACGACTAGGATTCGCCTCGCGATTTCATAACTTTGACGCTATATTTCATGAAAATCTATGATCTCAATTACTTGATGGTCATCGATCTGATCTGCTTGATGGATCTTTGTCGTTGAAAGCTAATCTTTCTCGCTCACTTGATTTAAGTCTAAGTGTTGTGATTGTGCTTATGGATATGGTTTCTATGAACAATTACCTGGACGACTGACTGAGGTCTCGGGAAAACAAAATATCAGTGACAGAGGTCAAGAGAGAAGTGATCAGTCTTAGAGAAAATAAGTCAATCAAACGGACGAAGGTAGACATAAGAAAAACTACAAGGCTGTTGACGGGCGAAATTGACCGTCCGTCAACTGGAAGAGCGAGTCCGGTCCGTGGTTGTCTAAATAACCCAAGCCCTTTGGTGTAACTCGTTCTGATGGGTTTAATGGCTCCGTTAGCCAATCTAAGAATCCTAAAAGAAACGAATAAAAGAGAGAAATAACTAACTAATTACTAAACACACTATATATATGTACATATGCTCTAATGTAACTTTAGTAGTTGTATTTAAGCAGAAGATATACAAGTCTCATTTATTTACATGATTTACAAGATGCAAGTTTTAATCGAAACTTACGAAAATCGATGTAAAAATGATTTCTTCTAGGAAGCAAATAAAAAGCACATAAAAATATTTATTGTTTTTCTTTTATAAATTTAAAGAATCTTGTAAAAAAAAGTTAATGAAACATGAACATGTGGATAGTGAAAGCTGAACCATACATTCATTGTTTCATTCATAAACAACTTAACTAAATAACACACATAATAATCTGTCGCTAATCAACGAAACTGGTATTTATCTTTCTGTCTTGTATGAGCTCCTGCTTGTATTGTTGTTAAGGGAAACCTATAACAGAACAATACTACCACTTCCAGAATACATTCAAAGAAGTATTTGATATTGGAGTAAATTAATAACAACAAGAAGACAACTAATAAAAAATTGTGTGATCTTAAGATAATCAATATTTAAGAACGAAAGAAAACTCAATTCTGGGTATTGATATTATCCATCATTTAACATTAGAAATAAATTCCATAATAATCAAATGATTGATTGATTACACATAAAAAATGGAATAAGAAATTATGGGTAACATATAACATTTAACA
>ML798071.1:258241-274598 GCA_009831015.1 Picea engelmannii
AGTCTAGAGTACCATGCTCTAGGAGCTTGTTTTAGACCGTACAAGGCCTTCTTTAATTTAAACACATAATCCATGTTCTCTGACAACTGAAATACTTCTAGTTGTTCAATGTAGACTTCTTCTTCAAGTTTCCCATTTAGAAAAGCTGATTTTACGTCCATCTGATACACTTTGATATTTTTAGAGCATGCATAAGCTAAAAGCAATAAGATTGCTTCCATTCTGGAAACTAGGGAAAATGTCTCTTCAAAGTCTATTCCTTCAACCTGTGCATATCCTTTATATACCAATCTATCTTTTTTCCTTGTAACCTATCCATATTCATTCAATTTATTCATGTATACCCACTTTGGGTCAATCACATTCTTATCCTTTGGTCTTGGAACCAATTCCCAAGTGTCATTTTTCTCTATTTGATCCAATTCTTCATCCATGGCCCTATTCCAAAATTCATCCTTACTGGCCTCTTCAAAACAGGTTGGTTCAATCGTATATGTGAGCGCTAGGTGTGTTTGTTCTGGTGAACAAATTCTTCTTCTAGTCTTAATTCCTGCGTCTTTGTTTCTGATAATCTGATCTGAAGGATGATTCTTCTGTACTCGTCTTCTAGGTGTATTTGGAGACACTTGCTGAACTTGCTCTTCTTCTTCTATCAGATCCTCTTCATCTTTCCCTTCTTTTTCATCTTCTTTTTCTTCTTTGTAAAGCTGCTCCATTGATTCATTTTATTCTTCCTTTAATTCTTGTCTACTTGTTTCAACAATTGTTACATTGATGCTTTCCACAACTTTGTTCAATATCATGTTGTAACAATTGTATTCTTTCCTTGTACTTGAGTAACCAACAAGTACTCCTTTTTCCACACGAGATTCAAACTTTCCCATTCTGCCATCTTCTCTTTTGATGTAGGATTTGCTTCCAAAAACTTTGAAGTGATTCACATTTGCTGGTGTTCCTTTCCATAGCTCGTAGGGAGTTTTGTCAGTGTTGTTTCTAAACATTACTCTGTTTTGAATGTGAACTGTTGTATGCACTGCCTGTGTCAAAAAAATATCTGTCAATTTGGAATCCATTAGCATTGTTCGAACCATTTCCTATACTGTCATATTCTTTCTTTCAAAAAATCCATTATGTTGAGGTGTCCTAGCAATGAAGAATTGCATTTTTATTCCTTGAATGTTGCAGTAGTCCATAAATTACTTTGAAGTGAAATATCGTCCATTATCAAATCTCAAGCATTTGATTTTTGAATGCATTTCATTTTCAACCATTTCCTTGTAGATCTTGAAGTTTTAAAAATATTCTGACTTATTCTTGAGAAATCAAACTGTAGTCATTCTTGTATAATCATCAACTAATAACATAAATTATTTCTCACCTTTTAAACCCTTTGTTGTAGTTGGTCCAACCATATTAGTATGCACAATTTCCAGTGGTATTTTTGTTGACTATTCATTTGATTTGAACCTGGTCTTTGTTTGATTTCCTTGTTGACAATGCTTGCATAAAGTGTTGGTTGGTTTCATGATCTGGGGCATTTATCTGACTGCTTCTCTTTTGCTGACTTTGACAATGTTATAAAAATGTATGTGACCCATTCTTCTGTTCCATAGCCAACTATCATCTTCCTTTCCTAGACAATACTTTTCATTTCCAATTTCACTTAACACATATATGTTGTTTGAAGTTCTTGCAACTGTATAAATCAATTTCCTGAACCTTCTTTTCTTATCTTGCACTTTTGTGAATCAAAAGTAACTTTATGGCCTTGGTAACACATTTGACTGACACTTAGAAGATTATGTTTCATATCTTCTACTAGTAGAACATTTTCTGCCTTCGTATTCTTGTTCCCAATTATGATTGTGCCTTTTCCAATGATTTTAGCTGAATCATCATTTCCGAAGTAGACTGATCCATCTCTTTCCTTTATTAATGTAATAAAACTATCTCTATCACCTGTCATATGCTTTGAACAACCACGGTCAACATACCAACCATGTTTCTTTTGCTTAGCTTGTAGAGCGAGTGTGCATTCTTGATTTCTGTACTGATTCTGCTTTCTTATCTTTCTTATCCATGTCCTTTTCTGAGGTTCATGTCTGTGATTGTTGTTGTTCTCTAGGAGGGATTGTCATTCTGCAATCTTTGGCCATGTGTCCAAAGTTTTTACACTTGTAATAGTCCACTTTAGTGCTCAATGATTCAATATTGTTGTAACTTCTTCTATGTGTTTCACTAGGCCTTCTTGGATAACCCTTTTGTATATGACTTTCAAAGTTGTTTCTGTTCCTGTTGTTAGCTCTGCAATTCACAACTTTATGTCCAAAATTATTACATGCATAACATAAACCAAAAAAGATAGTTTGATACTTGGGACTTGAAGATATTCTAGAAGGAGGTGCTCTTATGAATCCTTCTTCTTCCTGAGACCTATCTATTTTTGTTGGTTGTTGATTATGAAATGTGAATCTTCTAGGTGGAGGGGTTTCCTTGTAATTTTCTCGGTATACCTTCCTATCCCCTTTGATTGTTTCTTCTTAGATTTTTGGATTTGTCTCTTGTTCTGTTGTTTTGGAGCTTGATCCCTTTTTTTTCTGATTGTATCCAAGTCCAGACTTGTTATGATTAGGCCTTTGACTACTGATAATGTCATTCAAAACTTTTGAGTTGTTTTGTATATTTTTCTTTTGAATATCCTTTCTTAATGTGACAATATCTGCTTCCAAATTTTCAATGATCTTGTCTCTTCCTTCTATCTTTTCTTTGAGTGCTTATTTAATTCTTTTATCTTCTTCAATTCAAACTTTCAAATTTGTGATCATTTGTTCTAATTCCCGAGTGTCTTTTTTCTTGTCTAGTTCTGCTTGTAGCTTCTCATTTTTCTTCTTTTCTCTTCTAATAACTTCTATGGCACTCAAAAATTCCTCTCAGTAGTCAACTTCTTCCTCTTCAATTTCTTCTTCGAATTCTTCATAATCTTCTTCGGTTTCTTCATATTCTTCTTCAGAGTCTTCTACTGCCATGAATAAAAATCTTTCTGTCTCACTATCACTGACTTCATCTTCATCTGATGATGAGATGTATTCTTTGGTTCATAATCTTTTCTTGAAAACTTTATTTGTGGTTCTTTTGCCTTTATATGTTTGTTTGTTTCTTGAGTAACCTTCATCATTTCTCTTTTTCTTATGAGGACATTTGTTAGAAAAATGACCAATACCATCATAATTAAAACAAATTAAAGGAATATTACTTCTATACCTGCCGTCAGTTCTCTTGTTTAGTCTTTTGAAAAATTTGGCCACTTCTTCATAATCTTCCGAGATGTCACTATTGTTTCTATGTTCTTTTTCTCATTGATTTCCCTTTTGCTTTGATCTTTTGGATGCTTTGAAGGCTACTTCTTTTACATCTGGATTTTCCTGTTCAGTTCTCATTTCATATGCTGTGAATATTCCATGTAGTTCATCTATGCTTATTGAGCTTAGATATTACCTTCTTTTAGTGCTGATATCTTAGGGTCAAATCTCATAGGAAGAGATCTTAGTACCTTTTGAACAATTACATATTCTTTGGTTTCTTCTCCCAATCCCATGATTGCATTTACTGTTTCATCAACTCGTAAGAAGTAAGTTGAAATATTCTCATCTTCCTTCATCTTTAGTTGTTTGAAATGACCTCTGTAAGTTTGAAGCTTTGTTGCTTTAAATTTTGAATCTCCTTCATAAATATTTCGAAGTTTGTCCAAAATAGCTTTAGCGGATTTACAATGTGCAACTTTTGTGAATATCGTTTCACCAAGACCATTCAGAAGTGAATTTTTGGCTTTGGAATTATTCTGACCAAGTTTCATTGCTTTGTCATTTTTTGGTGGAATTGTTGGTACTGTGTATCCATCTACAATTGATTTCCAAATTTCAAGTCCCCGTGCCTCTATATATGTCTTCATCCTTATCCTCCAAAATGCATACTTTTTCCCATCAAACTGTGGTATTCCATTTTTATACAAGTTGTTTCTCTCCATGATCTAACTTTCAGTGGTTAAACTGATTTCTGAAGGAACCTGCTCTGATACCAATTGTTGGATTACTGAGAGGGGGGTGAATCAGTAATAAATCAATTCAATATTTTTTAACCATATAATCCAAGTGTTATATCAATGTATCATTTTCATCCAATAACTGCAGAGTAAATAAGGAATGCACAAATGAACAATCATACACATACACAGTACACTAGTGTTTTACGTGGCAACCCAAAGCGGGAGAAAACCACATAATGCTTTTTCTTATATGTATTGAAGAATTACATTCATTGGAAGCACCAACTTCCTTTGTTTTCCAGCTACAACTGGAAGGAGGCTCCAACCCCCTAGTTTCTCAGGCTACAACCTAAGGGAAGCTCCAACTCTCCAATTCTCTGGCTACAACCAGAAGGAAGCTACAATCCCCTAAGTTCTCTGGCTACAACCGATTTCCCCATCCAACTGCCCCGATGTAGAGGTAGAATGATGAAGCCACTGTCACACTATCACTGTGAGATATACCATTGTACAACTGTATCAACCTGTACCATTGACCTACATCCAACCTGTACAACTTCCCTATAATCAATATGCACTTGAACTACAAGCGTATCAAAAAAATACAACAGGTATGTGACCTGTAGTGCTGCAACATGTGTATGTACACACAATATATGTTATTCATCCTGCATATGTATGCGATCAAACTGTTATGCAGCTTGTGTATGCCTTCCGAAAACTAGGGTTTTCTTTCTCTTGAAAACTTCTGACCCTCTGTAACTTTTTCACATAGATTTGTAACCTGCCACTGTATCCAGAATGTAACTGTACCTTGTGCATGCATCCTCATACATAACCTTTACCCAAAGTATATATATATATATATCTAGTCATGTTCCATATAGGTGTGTGTAATCATGAACAATTATAATAACCCTCACATGATCTAGTCATCAAACCCTTTTTGATATTCAACCTCTCAATACATCAACCACTTCACAAATAGAAGCTCTCAAACATGTACCACAAAAACCCTTATCCATATGCCAAGAAACACAAGATGTGCCTCAACAAAGTATCAATGATAAATATACTAGCATTGTATTTCTGTATATCTGACTTATGTAGAAGATCCCATGCAACCACTAGTCTTTCTAGGGAGAATCCTCAAATCTCCATAATCATTTCTCATGCATACATCAAAATCCAACTATTCATAGAAATAAGACATACCTTTTGAACCAATGGATAGATCTGATGTATTTGAGCACTGTAGACCTTCCTTGGAGCTTGATCTTAGAATATAGAACCTTTGCATATTCATCTTCTCAAGTTTACATGGCTTTACCAACATGTACACACCCTAATACATTGTCATATCACGTACACCTCAGTATGTACGCACCCTAATACACTGTCATCCCACGTACGCCTCAGTATGTACGCACCCTAATACACTGTCAGCCCGCGTATGCCTCAGAAAATAGGGTTTTTTAGTATTCACTGTAATTCCGAGAATTTCGCCGTCAACCCTCCGTACTACCTCAAACTTTCGCAACTTCAGATGTATCAATGAGTACTTGCAATAAGCCTCACACAACAAAATATATTCAATGTGTTCAAGTGTGTTTGAATGAGAGACCCTTGCCTCTTATTTATACTTTCATGTATCATTCCACTTTCCTTATTTTAGGGAGTTATCCATTAACTTTATTATTTAAATAATTTCTTTTTCCAACACTTGGACTTTTAGGGGCTTCTAGATGACTCATGAGGGTTCTCCAACTTCACATGCCCATAACTCTCTAACCATGAGGAGTTACGTGACATTCCACATACCACCAGAAATAGCATGACAAAAATTATACATCTAGGATAATTTCACTGACAAATTTACTGACCTTCATCTCATTATTCCACAATTAAGCATGGGTTCTCTAACCATACTTCTAGGATAAATCAATCCGCAAAGTGTCTTCCTGTGAGGGATTTCACCATAAGGGGACCACTTTGGAGTTCATCCATTTGTACTTCTTATCAACTATGACAAGAAAATAATGAGTCATCTTTACATCAAACAAACTTGGGTCCATTACCCAAACCTTTGTGCTACCAAAATTTTCTATTAGACTTTCTTCAAGGGTTGACATCAATGAAAACCAACCTTAATCAACATGAACTACGAGTTACTCAAGAATATAATTGGTGTAATGAAAATCACCATCACTTGTATTAGATCAAATTCAAAAGTAAAATATATTATGATTTCCATGATGATTTATGTAGTGTTCTGAATTTGAATTTATACAAAATGAATCAAGATCGTTTCAGATCCGATTTCATAGGAACGTGATCAATTAAATTTGAAACTGAATATGTGTTTAAGATTTACAGTGATATGGAAAATATCAAATATCAACAAATGTCATGGATAAATTCATGACATGATTTAAATTTATCCATATAATTTCATTTCCTCAGATCGATATCTTGATGGAATATTGAGATTGTGCACCTGTGCCACATTATTTCCACATAAGAAGGTTGACCATGACTTTGAATTTTGTGTCATGACATCCTAGAGGGTTCTTGCACTGATTTGACAGATGGGTAAATTGGAGTTGTAGATTTGAAAATTGGTATAACTTTGGACTCATTCTGGAAGAATCCCAAACCTTGAGTTTAAACAAATATGTTGCAGAAAGTCGTTGTTTATTACAAGACTTCAGTAGCTGCAGAATCAAAATATTCTGCAGCTTACTTTTAAAATAACAATGAATTAAACTATATTGCATGAAAATAACCAAAATAAGTTAAAGATTAAACTTTTTACCTCTAACGCTAATTGGTATCAAGGATGGGATAAAATAAGGGTTTATTATGGAAATTTGGAATACGAGAAATGGATAATAGTTGTGAAAAAATGATGAGAAAAGAGTGAGTGTTTGAATCCCAATAACATGTACACTGTTTGGATGGGGTATTCCTAGTATTTGTTGGGCTTTCCCTAGTCAACCTCAGGGAAACAATACTTCTGGAGGATTTCATTTTCCATGGGTTAGTACACCTTTCCCTGGGGGCACATCCCTTGGGGAAAATTGGATTTTTCCCTTTGTGCATACATCTAGTCCTGGGGGTTCCTTCCTTGATACTAGCACTAGGAACCCTTTTCTTAGAGGGTCCATTTTCCCCTGTGAGGGAAATCCCCCTGGGATAATTATTGGTGGTGGGATTAGTCATGCTCCTACTAGTGCCACCATCCTTGGGAGCACTCACTCTCCAACCATTGACCGAACTTCCAACATCACCAACATAGGGGGCCGCAAGGTCCATCTGCGGCAACAAAGACTTCACCTCCCTCCCAGTCTCCATTCACACTGTTTCCATTTCTTGCAACGCTTGACTTACTAGATTTGTCATGATTGACAAATGACCCTATTTCCAATGATCCATCATGGTCCAAGATGCCATCAAAACTCCCATCATACATTATGAAGTTTGACAGTAAGCCAGCAGAAGACCCCTCCACATACATCATGACATACCATTTGTGGTGCTTGTCCAATTATTTAATGGATGAAAGTGTGAGATTGTGTATTTTCCAAAGATCCCTGACTGGAACCTACACCATGTGGTATATTGAACTAAAGATAAGTTATTTAAGAAGCTTCAACGACCTAGAAATGGAGTTTTTAACACATTACCAACTACCTATTCGGTATGAGATAAGAAAATATCTTTTGACTTCCCTATGCTAAAACAATGCCACCCATATTTTTGATCATATACATGAGTGGTAGAGGAGGTGTAGGATGATTAAAAATCATATATTGGAAAATATCCTAATGGAGTGGTTCACTAAGTCCCTCTTACCAACCATTTCCATGGATCTAGCTGTGGTCGAGGTTTCCACTGAAGAGCAAGCCATCTTGTGTGCCCAACATCTGTATTTTATTTTTTCCAAGTCGAGTACTCTCTATGATATTGTTCTAAATTCTCCTCGCTCATCAATTGATCCTCATAAACCTATGTTAGGGCCCATGCCGATCGTGTGGTTGGTTCTATTTCTCATGCATCTATTAATAAACTAGATGATCAGATGGGGCAATTGTTCGTTCAATCACAACCATCAACAAATGGCACTAATGCTCAAATTACTGCAGTCCCTCCTCATACCTCTGAGGTGAATTCGGTGAAGTCCATGCAATAAAAGAATCCTCAAAAACCTGGAGGAAAGAAAAATAGGAACAAGAAGAAAAATTCCACTGATGAGAAAGGGATTTCCACTACTCAAACTACCAAGGAGGGAGGCACTAAGGAGAAGAGGAAAGCTCAGTTCCCCTGCACCATCTGAGGGGAGGACCATCCCACTCACTAGTGCCCTCGAAAAGATGAAATCCATCGGTATTTGAAATAATAGCTCCCCCCCAGTAAACTATTGTATTAACTCATCCCTTCCATCCCCAACCTCAAAACATGGTTTCCTCAAATCCTTCCCCTCCGCCAGGGGGCATCATAGGTACCCCTCACCATGAGGGGTCCTCATTGAATGCTTCAATTTACATGTGTGACCACACAATCAACTTGTAAACTTGGAACAAGAACTACGACATTCTTGAGCCTTCTAATGCTTCCCTAGAAACACCATCTTCTTCCGAACGAAATGGCCCTCTTCAGATAGAGAAATCATTCCTTGATGCACCGCTTCATGCCCTGAAGGGAATTCATGACACATCATCCCAATGCATGAGATTCCCACAACTAAAATATTGTGGAAGACTTAGCCTAGGCACCTCGTGTCATGTTGGCCCTCAAAATTCTTCAAATATACCCCACGTAGTAGAAAGCCTTTCTATCGGCCATAGGAGGGGATGATCCCTTGGAGTCAAGCTTGATTACCTTTGAAACCACCCAATTTACTCATAGGCTTTCCCATCAAGTATCATTCCATATTAAAGTGTGAATGATGGGAAAAAACATCTTCCAAACAATCGTTGATGAAGGAGCCTCAACTTCCATCATTTTTATTTCTTGTTGGAAACCCTTGGGCTCTCCCAAGCTTGATATGTCTGCCACCCTTTTAAAATTCTTCGATGTACATATGTTCCAACCATATGGATTTATCACTTCCTTACCTGTGGAGTTAGGTGGAAAGACTGTCTCCATTTCCATAGAATTCGTCAACACACCACTCGAGTACAATCTATCACTCGGGCACAGTTGGTTCTATGCGATGATTGTAGTTGTCTCATCAGTCTTTATGGTTCTATGTTTCCCTCACCAAGGGAAAATTGTTATGATTGATCAACTTGATTTTTTCACCCTAGAACTTGGATCTAATGTGGGGTCTAATGTACCCTTTGTAGGTGATACAACATAATATAATATGAACGTTGGTGTGAGGATGTTCAAAGATCCTTCACTTATGGGTATATTACCTCTTTCCCCACCATATCCTACTGCAACCATATCCCCCATCAACATGATTTATTCATCTACTAGTGGATCCTTGGGTGGTACCTCAGCCCGAGGATGTTGATTCATACAGAGCATCCATCCTGCTAACCGTGGTTGAGATTATCAATATGAAAATCCCATTAGCATCCGATAGTACTAGTCAACTACTCCATCTTCATATGGAGTGTGATCATCCAACTCTACCTGTATGGATTGTTGACTCTCTCAGTCCACATGACCCCCTTGATTATGAGTTTCCTTTAGAAGATGCCATCTTGGATGTCATGGATTTAAGAAATTAGCCTAGGGAAGATGAGAACCATCAAGAATCCATCCTACCTAGTTTGGAACCTATGAGAGTTGACATGATGGGCCTTAATATGAGACTAGGGGCATTTGTTGGGACACCTAGTGAAACCCCTAGTCTTGACCCTTTTCCACCTTGGTTTTATTTTTCAAAAATTGCCACCGAATTATCTTCTATCCCTCCCATAGAAGATCATCATTTTGTGCTTCCTTCATATCTTGATGAGTCCCATCAAGAAGTTTTCCTAGCTCATGAAATCACTCATGATGAGTATCTTCGGCCACATAGATTCATTCCTATGTGGCATGGCCCCAGCATGGTAAGCCATATGATTCCAACATTGGCTCATGAGTTCATTGATTATGAAAAGGATCCTTAGCCTGAGCCTAGCCATGATATCTACTTTTCCTAAAGAATCAGAATGTGTAGTTCGTTTTACGTAGGTGTGTGATGTGAGTTTTCTTTTGTTTTGCATATATCATATCCGAAAAATAAAAAAAATATTTTCCTTTTTTGAGATTTCTCTATGTGTTTTGACCTTGGAATATAGTTTACATATGGTTGAAAGGATTCTAGGGACTTTTGTTACAAATATGATGCCTTCCACTGAACTTGAGGTACGCATTCCCAAACTGGCATATAGGGATATGTTTTTCCCTGCATTTTCTACTTTGCATTATTAAATGTCCATATTGTCAACAATATGCCTTAGGTTTGAATCTAGATGGTTGCGACCTTAACCACTCCTCTTTCACATTGTAACTAGTTCGATAGTGCCTACCCGTCATAGGAACCCTAGTTAGCACCCATATTTCCATTTGGTGGCCATGCTATTGTTTTTCCCATAGGCTTGGGAGCCCTCCTTTAGCCCCACCATGACTTGAAGATTGAGCCTCATTCTCCTCTTATTTATTATGGCCATATCCCATGGGGGTTCACAATATTTTTTATGTTTCTTAATAGTCTCTTATGAATTTTATTCTTGTGCCATACCTCCCATCGTTGCACCGCTGTTTTCCCATATCTTGCTTACTTATATGTAGTATCCTTGACCACCTGCCTCTTGCATTATTTGGTCTCCTCTTTGCATCCATCTTCCCAGGGAGAGAACACGCTGCTAAGGGTGGAAATCACTTTACAGTACCATTTGAATACCTCATTTCTTAGGTCGGTTCCATGCACATGGAAAATAGGAGCGTGTTGTTAAGCCACTCGTTCTCTCCCACTGAGTCTCCTTTAAGATCTTTTCAAAATCTCTAAACATGAAAATATTTATGAGTGAGATTGTATTCTTTCACACTCGTTAAATGGTTTGAAAGAAAGTCCATTCAGTATAAGTTTAACCCTTTTCTGGACCAGATGGACTAATTACAAAAAAAAAATACTCTATTCCACCTGGGATAGAAGAGTTCTCCCTTGTATTGTTTTATCCTTTTTCGGGCTTGGGGCACTAAATTTATGAAAACGTATATCGATGTTACATGGGTAATTCTTTATTTCTTGTTAAACCATCAAGGATATCAAGCATACTTGTGTCATTATTTCATTCTCGTTAAACCATGAAGGATACCAAAACAAATATAAAAAAAAGAGTGGGGGTTTTTCACCATTGGTCTCTTCTAAACATCGTAGCATCATTCGAGTCACCCTTAAACGTGAAAACTATTTGAGTCCTCATCATTTAGTTGGGATTTATATTTCCTAGGAGTTGTCCCAGTAATATGAGTCAAATATACTCCTTCGACTGGTTACTCTTCCAATAATCATGGAGAGTGCTTCAATGCCTCCTCTATTGTTGCACTATATTCTTCCAACTCTTGTGTCTTGCTTCCAAGTCACCATCGTGTCATGCTATATGTTCAAGGGAAATTTAATCCTGAGTTGGACATCTATTGTTTTGTTGACTTTCTGAGTCGGCCATCCCTATGTCAGTTGTACTTTGTGATACTCTCTCTTCCCATCATCTCTTAGTGTATGTTTCGTGTCGATTGATGGGGGACACATCAAGTCCTTCCTTAGATGGATATTTTCCTATCAACTTTAGCACACTATCTAGGCTAGGGATATAGAAACCAACTAGTACCTTGGAGCTTGCATTCATTAGTGGAAGGCCTCCTCTCTATTAACGATGGGTTTCCTTCATTGAATCATTATCGATTGATTCTACGAGTGTTCAACATCAGATCCTCTATTCACACTCACTAAATTTTACTAGGTACATTGGGGTCCATATCATCAAAGGGTCCCCTTGCATCTGTTAACAGTTTTCATCAATGATTGGTAATCAAACAGTTTCTACTATGCTTGACATCAAGTCATTTATTCACATGTTGTAGACTCATACCATCGAGGTTTGGGAAGAATACCTTGGTTTTTGGGACACATCATTCCATTACAACATCATCTCCCAAGTTGTGTTGGATTATATCACTTGTATATGAATACTTCCGGGGCACTATCCTCAATGTTTTTTGTCTTCCTGACATATATTTGTTGTTTCATAGATCCACATTGTATTTGTCAATGGCTATGATTGATTTCATGACATAGATACACATTGTATTGTCTCATGGATACAATCTTATTTATGACATGGATCGATTGTGTATTCTTTCGTGGACATGGTCTAACATTTCATATCATGGATCCACAGTGTATTGTTTGGTGACCGTGCTCATTCAAAGTCTGAGTATGTATACCTAAGGGATTTTTCTATATATATTCTCATCCTTGGTGTTTGATTGAAATACTTCATTGGTCTTCAAACCTCCTTTGATCTTTCCTTACGCTGCCTCATATGAACATTATTATAATGTATTTCGGCCATCCACTCCTTTCCCGACCTCACACATTAGGGGCAATTTGTTACAACCTTAATTCCCACCTTATAGGCCAGAGAGGATTCCATCATAGGATTAAGGCCCTAATGCATCTTTTGCTTAGGGTTTCACACCTTTTGGAGCCCTTTTTACCTAGTTTTAAACATCCTCATGGGACACCTAATAGAAAACAAGAGAGGCACTTGATTGAAACTAGTTGTGCAACTCGCGAAGCACTGCCAAGTTTCTAGAATTGGGGAGTTACAAGGTGAGAGGAAATATATGAGTTGGATATTCATGCCTAGGAACTGAGAACTCACATCATTCGAGTCTTTAGTGGCCTCTAGAAGATCTAGAATCTTCTCCCAAGCCTCCTCCAAGAGATAAATAACAAAGTCAATCCTTGGGAAAGAGGAGGAATATTTCAATAGAAAGTTTATGATGCCATATTGTAGACGTATTAAGACATAAGTATTTGGATCCTAGCATGACTAAGGAGTTGTAAGGAGAAGCAAGGAGAAACGAGATTGAAGGAGCCTACATCAACACTTGAGGTATGCAATTGTGATGTAAGTTTCTATTTGCAATGAATTGATCATTTTTTCCCCCGAATATTTTTCATCCATATATAAATGTTTAGATATGATTTAATATATTATATATTATATTATATTCAAGCTAGATCTAGGAATCAAATACTAGGAAGATAAGAAGAATGGTATTGTTTTTTCTTTGGTGTGCAGGAAGAAGGTTGTAGAAGTTGGATATGGAACTTTAGGACTGCAACAACCAATAATATACTAAGGAAAACCTTTAGGAAAAGGTATGCCATTCTTAAATATTCTTGTGTAATGATCTTATTTCTTGTTTCTAGGAGAACCATAAGAAATATACCCCTCATTTCTAGGATATCTAGTCTTATCCTAGGGAGATAAAAATGATCCACTCAGTGAGATCCCTGTGAGAATTTTTCCCATAACACTAATTCCATGAGTTCTTTGGCACCAAATGGAAGGAGGCTATGACCCCCTAATTTACAGACACCAACCTGAAGGAAGTTCCAAATATATGATTTCTCTGACACCAACCGAAAGGAGGATACAAGCTCCTTTCCTTTCCATGTCTTGCCACCTTGAAATATAAGTGTAGACTCACTATCATTATCACTATTGTTGTCAATACTAATGTCACCAATACTTCAACCAACCTGTCACTGTCCACATCAACCAACCTGTCACTATCATTGTGACATCAACCCATGACTACCACTATCACATAAACCTTTCACTGATGATCAAACACTGGTCCAATGTGTCACTGTCTATGTCAATGTCTCTGTCATTGATATACCATCATCAACCAACTATAACCAGATCCACTCACATGGATACAAAAACCATCACCAAACCATGTACATCAACCATCAACCAGAACCTGCACCATACCATGTACATCAACCTATACCATACCATGCATCAACCATGTACCATACCAAGTACATAAACCATGTACCATATCACGTACATCAACCATGTACCAACATCAACCATGTACCAACATCAACAAGGAATTAACCTCGTACATGTACCAAGAATATGCCTCACACCATGCACCAAAAATGTGCCTCAAAAATATACCAATGCCTCAACAAGATACCAAGGGATGACCATCACATCATCAACATGTAAATAATATGTACCTCAAACCATGTGCTTCAAGCATGTGCCAACATCCATAAACCATATACCAAGAGATACCATCAAACCATATGCCAAGTATCCAATATGTTCCTCTAACAATGTATCATACCATCACCAAGGTGTATCATGCACAATCACTACCATGACATGCCTTAAGCATGTACCATAAAAACATAAGCATAAGCCTCAAAACTAACACATAAGCATACCTCTTGTTGGAACACATATAATCCTAAACTTTGAGCTTTACTTTCTCAACTTCATATTTCCCGAAGTGGAAAATCAGAAATCAACTTTCGAAGTTTAAATCAAATTTATTTATGGTCATAAGGCACACATGATCTCCGTCGTTGATGAAGTTCCCTGTTTGATTGAATGATCCCCTCTTTTCCCAAAGTTTTGGAGCCGCCTGATTGTTAAAGAGTCAAATCACTAAAGGTCGCTTCAGAGCTTCACGCTTTGGGAATTTCAATAGGTCTTCATGATTCAAGTCTCAAAACCTGAAAGTGTCCATTATCAGTTTTTCATAAACATTTAAAGGACATGAGTCATAGTACACGTGTATCTTTTGAGTCTTTCCTGGGTTGACACATGACATCCATTTACAACATTTTCATCTGAAGATTCATATGATTCTAGGTAACACATGGCACCCCTTGGTCTTGACACATCATCTAGAAGGACTTCATCTTCGACATGTCACTATGGGGGATGACCTTTTGGAAATATAAGAAAGAGATAACTTGCAAATCGACGAAGCATCAAAATGCCAAAATATTAAATCTTAATTAATTAAGTTAATCTTGGTCAAAGGATAATTAACGACTTCGTGTTTTAGAGTTCAGACGTTTACCCTATATCATATCCTAAAATATCTAAATTCCTAATTTCCAAAGCACTTGAATTAAAATATGATTAATTAATATATTAAAAGCAATTATCAGATAATTAGTCATTTCACAGTTTCAGGTTTCGAGGATTTCTTCTCAAGTTACATTTAAAAATCTCGAAGTCTGAATATCCGAAGCACTTGAAGTTAAACATGATTAATTAATATTTTAAAATGGATTATCTCATAATTAACCTTTTGCAGATTCTCCATTCAGGAAATTTCAATTCTGTTTCATCCAAAACCCCCGAAACACGAACCGTCGAATATTAATGGCATTTATCACAAATCAACGATAATGATTTTTAACATAGATTGCAGATTGTCAGGTATAATTTCCCATTAAATATCATAAATTTGTCATGAGATAAGGTGAGACTCTTCAACAATTGATGCCTTGCTTTGTTTTACAGTTTTGTATTTTTCTCTCACATCATTCGATATTACAATTTTGACTCAGACACGAAATAAGGCCTCTGTGTTTCCATACTTTTAATTTCATTTAAGGAAATTTTCTCATATAAGTAAGGTAGAAAAAGAAATTAAAAGAAACACTCTCTTCAACTTTCCTGATGCCTGACATTACTCTTTGAGCCTTAAGTTTAATCTCAGGAACAACATATTTTTGGCGCCATTTCCGGGGATGGAGAAACGAAGTTATTTTTCCTGGGAAAAAGACAAGGTAAGATTCTATATTTGATAGTGAACAAATATTGAATAACAAGTAAGGCTATTTTTATCTTTCACTTGGTGACTCCACCACAAATAAAATGGCATTCGATCGAAATAATACCAAAAAGAACCCAGACGATAAGCATACCACACCTGTATCAAATCCTGAAAGTTTGTTGAAACCAAATGGATACCTCAAATCAGCTACTGCATCAACAGGTAAAATATACCAACCCAAAGTTGCACAAGTCAATACTAAGATTCTGGTTGAGGAATTAACCCCTGAACATAATTTTAAACAAGAACCCTCTGTGGAGACATCAACTGGTAAACCTGAGGTTAGGTTTGAGATCCTGGAGGAAATTGTACCCAAAATAAAGACTGAGATTGAATCGACTGGTACTCCTAAAGTTCATAAAGAAAGATCCCTCTCTATACCCACTTTAATTAATTTTCTGTCTACCTCATCCTTGCCCGAAGTAAAATTTC
>ML798071.1:274698-296344 GCA_009831015.1 Picea engelmannii
CAGATCTAATGATAGAGATTATGTTAGGGTTTTTTTTCCCTAGAAGGCAACCCTCTTTTATGAGGGAAATGTATTGCGGCTATGTATGTTGGCGAGTATTGTATTCTGAGAGTGGAGATTGTGAGAGAAAGAAGAGGAAGTTACAACGGGTTTTTTTGTAGGTTGTATCCCTTCATTTTCCTGGATAATAAAGAAAGGACCTGGCAATTTCTCTGGTGGACGTAGCCCACACTGGGTGAACCACGTAAATCTGTGTCTCTCTTGTATTGTGTATCTTCTGTGTTTTGTTTCCGCATTTTCTTTATTTTATTGCTCCACGGTCCTGTTTTTCTAACACATTTCACTAGTGAATACCGCTAGCGAAGTTCCATGTAGATCGACACTTTATCTATATCACTACATGTAGGGATGAAAGCAAGGAGGAGTTGTAGTCATATTATAAGATGACCAACGAATATATGGAGGCGATCACCAAAGAGTGGCCGACGAAGTTCCTTGTACCAGTTGAAGATGCAGAGCTCTCCAACACAGACATCATAGGAATCCCCTTGGTCACCTGGGTCGAGCATGTCGGGAAGAGTAGTGCGAAGAAAAATAAGAAAAATGTATAAATACAAGAAATTGATGAGGAGGACAATGCCTCTACAGAAGATGGATCTGGATCGCTAGAAGGAGGAGGAGAATACCAAGGAAATGGAAAAGGAGGAGATGATAACAGATAAATTCAAGAAGAAGGTGAAGCTACACGACCGAAGGACCCCCCTACCGAGGAAGAAACATCAAAGAAAAGAAAGGTTTCCCTACAGAAACCTTCGGCAAGAAAGAAGACGTGCACCAGTAAGCCCAAGATGAAGGCCATGCTCACAGTGGATGACATCGACCTAACCATCGCATCTGTGGAGGATGATTTAGAGGATATCTTGCAGCGATATGGAGCAAAGCATGAGACATTGTATGAAAGAATCAAGAAGGAGTTGAAGGAGATACAACAAGCCATCCATTCGAGCCACACAGTACCTGATGCGCCTTCTTCGTCGAATATTACACAATTGGGGGATGATCCCTCCCAATTACGAAGACTAGCATATGAAATAGAGGCCTGGATTCAGCTAGTACAAGAAGAAAAGGAACAAGCTACAAAATATTGAAGCAAGAAAAGGAGGAGGTCTTAGAGAAACTACGAGTTGCACAATCCTGTGTAACCGCCTACAAGAAGGAGAAAGATGAATTTTGGGCGATGTTTGAGGATGACAATGCGAAGATATAGAAAGAAAAAGACCATTTTCTCACAGAGAAGACTGTGGTCAAAGAAGCAGTGACTAAAGCACTTCTCTCTATGTCGGGCTTGGAAGAGGAGGAACCAGAGTCAGTCATGATGCAAGTGGGGAAGATTGTTGAGGCCATTAAACAAATTCAAGAAAGGATAATGGAGTTAGATCTCCAAGCAGTGTTGAGAACTCCATAAGAAGTGTGTGACCAAAAGAAGGAAGCCTCTAAAAGCGAAGTTGGAAGGATTAAGGTCCTCACCTTAAAATGTAAGCAATTGAGTGATCAAAGTTCACAAACCTATGAACGCCTCCCAGAATATCTAGAGCTGAGGAAATTGGAAGCACATCTCTAGGAGGTGCAACAAAAGGCATCCACTGTGTAGGCGCAGATGAAGCTACTTACTACAGTCAAGCCAATGAAGAGATCACAGGAGCAATGCGCAATCCAACAACAAATTACTTCCATCCAGAGAAAATTCATGGAAGTTACACAAAGAATATAGTCAGTGCGGGGTGAGGCCTACACAATTTTTGAAGAGATTGAAGGAAAAGGCTCGCAGCTATACCAAGTGGTTGCAACAGTGGAACAACGCCTGGAAGGACCTGTTACAGAGAAAGTGATTCATGATTTTTCCGAACAGGAAGCTCTGGAGAAGCAGGAAGTTGAGGCAGCTCAAGCTAAGCTTGAGGCCTTTGAGGTAGTGTTGTCCAGATCTGAGTGACTCGGGATGAGTCACATGTGAGTGTTGGGGGCCTGTTGGCCCTTGACCAAGTTTTGAGGAAACATTGGTTGTGTTTGAACAATTTTTGGACTTCGAGAGGCTGGTCGAAGATGGAGCACCCAGGAAGAGCTGAGATCATGAGTTCTCCCTCATTTTGTGGGCTTATGGACCCAACAAAAGGTTTACTAGGGTTTATGTAACATGTTATGGGATGTTTTCCCATGGGTTTACCCATGTTTAGGCCTTTTTGTAAATGTATAAATAAGCATCTAAGTGATGTAAGAAGGGTAACTAATAGGCTGGTGGGCTATGTGTACAATATGTTGTAATTGTTAATGTTGTCTTAGTGCAAGAGGTTGTAAGTTGCTTTGTGAAACAAACTATGTAGAGTGTGGCTCTGTGCCTCAACCTGATTTTGGGAAGGAGGATATGGCCCACAATGCACAGATCTCATGTCCTCTGCAGAGTTTGGCTATGTGGCTTTGTGCACAGGAGCAGATGAATGTAAGAATATTGAAGACTAATAAATAAGAAGAATAGGTTGGTGGATGTAGCCCCACACTAGGGTGAACCACGTATATCCTGTGTCTTGATGTGCTTTGTGCGATGTGGATTATGTTGTTTATTTGCTTAGTGTTGTTGTTATAATGTATGATGAATGAATCTGATGATTATTTCTTAGTGATTAATGGTATTAAAGATAAATGAATGTTAGATCTGAGATAATGCTATGTGCTAAGTGATTGAAAGTGTTTGATCTGTATTATTACCGCGCTGATCTGTAATAAGGGTTTAATATGTGATGTGAATGAGACTCATGAACTAATGCATATGTTTGGATAAGTGCAATGCTAAGTGTTGTAATCACAGACATGTGTCCCATATTGGTTGTAGACACCTGAGTCCTGCAACCCCCCCTGCCTCTACCTCGGGTGAGACTTCATATGCTTCACAGGTGTTGTCGAAAGGGGTGGTAGTTAGGGTTTTGTTGGTGCGATGTTGAAGCATTGAACCTTGGGTCCGCCCCTGTGCCAACACAGTGGGAAATTGATTATACAAATAATGTTTGTGAGTATGAAGATCTAGTATTAGGATTAGAGGCTACCAAGAAGCTAAAAATTGAACATCTAATAGTTTATGGTGATGCAGATCTTATTTTGAAACAAATAAAGCAACAATATAAAGATAAACATCAAAGGCTAAGGTCATACATAAATTGTGCCTGGGATTTGATAGATAATTTCTTCTCGTCATTTAACATTCACTACATTCCCAGAATGAAAAATTAGTAGGCAGACTCTTTAGCCAAAGTAGTAGTGATGTTTGTACCACCTACTGTCCTAAAGTTGAAGTATCATATTGAAATGAGACACATACCTTCAATCCCAAATAATGTGCACCAATAGCATGTCTTTGAAGATGACGAGCAGATTAAACAGTTCCTAGAAATGGTTGACGAGTTCTTTGAGACTCATATAGATCAAGAAAATCATAACGATAAGATCTTGAAAAGTTCCAGGATAAGATCTCCAATCACTGAATTCTTGTCCTTAAGAACAATCAGATCCCCAGAGATCTGATACCCTTAGAGAGATTGTTTGACCAATATGATATACCCTTAAAATCTAACTTATGACCTCAGCCCGAAGAGGTTGAAGACTATAATATAGGAACTAAAGAGGATCCTAAACTGGTCAAGATATCTAAATACCTTCCATCCTAGGTGAAGAATAAATATGATGAATTACTTAAACAGTATAAAGATGTCTTTGCATGGTCCTATGATGATCTAAAAACTTACGATACCTCTGTAATTGAACATAAGATTCATTTGAAGCATGGTATCAAACATTTTAGGCAGAATATAATATAGATAAATACTATCCTCTTTCCAGTAATAGAAAGGGAATTCAATAAGCTTCTAGAAGAAAATATTATCGTCCCACTCAGGTATTTCGAATGGGTAGCAAATTTGGTACATGTCAGGAAGAAAAGTGGAGAAATAAGGCTTTGTGTAGATTTCAGGAATTTAAATTGGTCATCCCTCAAAGACAACTACCCACTGCCAAAAATGGATCATATCCTGGAAAAATTAGTTGGAGCTAACAAAATGTCTATGATCGATGGTTTCTCCAGATACAACCAAATTGTTGTCCATGAAGATGATAAAGAAAAAATTGCTTTCACCACGGCGTGGGGAACTTTCATGTATGATAAAATGCCATTTGGTTTGATGAACGCAGGGGATACTTTTCAAAGATACATGGATATAGATTTCATCGGTGAGAGATAAATTTGTTGTTATTTACTTAGATGATCTAACAATCTTCTCAAATTCAGATGCAGAACATCTATTTCATCTCAAACAAACCTTCGATAAATGCAGAAAAAATGGTTTGTCTCTAACCCTAAGAAGTCTCATTTTTCTATGCAATAAGAAAAGCTTCTGGGTCATATAGTTTCAAAGGATGGAATCAAGGTAAACCCCAAGCGAGTTGAGGCTATTGACACAATAAACATTCCTAGAAATAAGAAAGAAATCCAATCTTTTTTAGGGAAGATTAATTTTTTGAGAAGATTTATCCCTAAATTTGCTGAAATTGTCAAACTAATCACATATATGTTGAAGAAATATAGTGAAATGAAAGATAAAGCATCATTCGAGTGAGTTAAGAAAGCTAGAAGTGAAGCGCCAGTGTTAGCTAGTCTAGACTATACTAAGGAATTCTTGATCTTTTCTTTCTCATTTGAACATACTATCGCAACGGTACTCCTACAAAAGAACAAAGAATGTTTCGAGCAACTAATATCCTTTTTCAATAAAAGTCCCAGGGACATTGAATTGAGATATGATATACTGGAAAAACAAGCTTACACAATGGTGAAAGCTCTCAAATATTTCAAGACATATGTATTGCATTCCAAAATAATCACCTATGTGCCAACAAGCGTTGTCTAAGATATATTAGTACAACTGGACAGTGATGGTAAGAGAGGTCGTTGGTTAGCCAAAATTCATGAGTTTGACCTAGAAGTAAAACTGACCAAGATAGTCAAAGGTCAGGGCCTGGAGATATTGTTTGCAGAATCAAATTTCAGGGCACTCGGGATAAACCACCTGGAATCACACAGATATATCCCAGATATAGAGGAACTTGATTATCAAACCCCTGCAGTCCAGATCGAAGATAACATTTATTCCTCTGATTGGTATCACAATATTGTTTCATACCTCCGCACCCTTCAGTACCTGAGTGACATGACTCCATCCAAAGAAAGAACATTGAAGCTACACGCAGTTAAATACTATATTATTGAAGGTCAAATGTACTGGAAAGATCCTCTAGGTTTCTTGCTACATTGTTTAACAAAACCTGAAACAAAGAATGTCATAAATGAATTTCACGAAGGAGTGTGTGGAGGAAATCACGCTTGGAGGGAAATGACCTACAATATTTTAAGAGCTGGATATTATTGGCCAAAGTTATTTACTGATGTGAATTCCAAGGTCAAAGCCTGCAACCCTTGCCAACTATTCTCTGGTAAGAAAAATATCCCTGCACTACCTTTAGTCCCAGTCAAAATAGAGGTTCCTTTTCAACAATGGGGTCTGGACTTCATCGGATAAATCCACCCACAGTCAAGCACCCAACATAAATGGATTTTAACTACTACCGATTATTTAACAAAATGGGTTGAAGCCATTCCAACTCAGAATTCCACTGATTCAGTGGTAATAAACTTCTTGGAAGAGAACATCCTATTGATATTTGGTTGCCCTCGAAAAATAGTCATGGAGAACGCCCAATATTTCAAATCTATGGAAATGGTATTTTTTTGTCAAAAATATAACATTGTGCTAGGACATTCTACAACCTATTATCCTCAGGGAAATGGATTGGTTGAATCATCCAACAAGATTTTGATGAATATAATAAAAAAAGTGTTTATGGAGAATAAGAAGGCTTGGGACATTCACCTAAAGTACGCCTTATGGGCGAACCGAATCGACACTGAGAAATCAATAGGTATGTCTCCTTTTCAAATGGTTGATGGTACTGATGTTGTCCTTCCCATCAATATCACTCTTCCTATGATGAAGTTGTGGCAAGACGCAAAAGAGGAGCCAAATGAAATTACATGGAGTATAAATAAAATAATTGAAGTCCAGCAAAACAGGGCCGAAGTAGATGACAAAATTCAAAAGTACCAAGATAATATGAAATCCCTCTTCAATAAAAAATCTATAGACAAGGAGTTTCTTCTTGGTGATCTAGTTTTAAAATGGGATTCTAGAAAAGAACATGTAGGAAAACACGACAAGTTCGATCATCTCTTGTTTGGACCATTTAGGATTGTAGCTATAGAGGGAAAAAAATCCTTCCTACTGGAAAATCTCGATGAAAAAACTTTTGACACCCCTATCAACAGGCGTTATCTATTTTTTTTTATGAAATAATCATGTTTCACATTACCATTGTATATAATGGGAATGGTTTCCTATGTCGATTTGAATTTTCATTTTCTTTCATAGATTATCTAAATTTTATTTTTTCGTTGTAAATAAACCAAGATCTATTCGATATCATAAAAGAAAAATATAAATATCTGTGTTGCATATCTTTCCTATTCTGCAGAATTTTTTGACTTGTCCTATCTTGGTCCCATGCAGAATACTTAATGTTAATGAGGAATGAGGAGGTATTGGAATCCAACTGTCAGTTTTCAAAACATTTGTTTTCTCTCAAAATAGGCGATGAACTAATAATTGGTTTGATTGAAAATATGAATGAAATCTGAGGTATGAACTTCTATACTTATTGTTCAAGGTAAAATCCTAAAATAAATCTTATCAGATATAAACAAGGTTTTACTCATATAAATACAGTCACTTGATCAATGATAGGAAAAGTAAAAATCTGTATATTAATTTCGAAGCCTTATTTGAATCAAATGAAGTAAACGAAAGGAAAATAAGAATAAAAAGGGGGCTTAAAAAGAGAAATATGGATAATCAAGAAGTGAAATTGTGTGGAGATAAGATTCCTTTGCATCAGACCCTCTGAGTCCTTGTTCTGTTTCATTTTTCCTATCTTCAATCTTTTACTCTTCTTTGTTTTTCACTATCCTTCCTTAAGTATTCATAGAAAGAAATAATTTTGCGTTGACTCTGAAAACTTAAAAACATAACTTCAAAACAAGATTGGGCGAAGATATTTATGTTCCTCTGATTTTAATTGAAAGAAAGTATGTCTAGGCTAATCCTGATAACTTTAGCTCTTTTAATAGATTTTAATTGACTAATTCGCTCAAGGCTAATCCATGGAAAATAAAAATTCCCCATAAAATCTTCCCTATAGGAAAATATGTATTGAAGATCGGGAGGGATTTATTTCAGAGTACAGTAAAAACTTGTTGATAGACATTCATTGTCAAATCTTAAGCATATATCATCCCTTGTATGATACATACAAATTGATTGCCCCCACTTCAAAATTATAAAAAATATAAGACAAATGGTGAAAGGAAATTGATAAAATGATTGCCCCCATCTAGTCCAAGACAAATGGTGAAAGGAAATTCATAATTTGATTGCCCCCATTTTTTACAAAAGGGATGATGAAAGGAAATTCATGTAATGATTTCCCTCATCTCAATAAAATGAAAAAATGTTAATTGAAGTGGTGAAAGGAAATTCAATGGGAGATGTAGATAACTTCACCGGGGTATTGAACATGATCGCTGGAAGTGAAGCAATATCTATGATATCAGTAAGGATTTCATACATGTATAAACATACTCTGGTATCTAGTTCTCTTTCCGGTAATATTTACATTCTACACTGACAAGGGTTTCCCTAAATACATTTTTGAAATTATTTTTCCTTGATGCGAACAAAATCGACCAAAGTTTGATATTTCATTTAAAGTTGTTTTGATTATCTTAAGAAAATACAAACTCAGTTTCAGGAAAAAGGAAATTATTAATAGAATAGCTTGAAGAAAAATAATTGATTGTGTTTTGAAGGTTTTCTAAGACTCGGCTGAAGTCCAATTTTTCTCTGTATGATTTTTCCCCAAAGGTGTTTCTTAGAAATAAAATGATGACTCAATTTACTCAATAAAGGAACTTGGTATACTGCTCTTCCATGCCTCACAGGGAGACACAATCCACAGATGGAGACATTGTTGGAACACATATAATCCTAAACTTTGATCTTTACTTTCTCAACTTCATCTTTCCCGAAGTGGCAACTCAGAAATCAACTTTTGAAGTTTAAATCAAATTTATTTCTGGTCATAAGGCAAGAATGATATCCGTCGTTGATGAAGTTCCCCATTTGATCGAACGATCCCCTCTTTTCCCAGAGTTTTGGAGCCGCCTGATTGTTAAAGAGTCAAATCACTAAAGGTCTCTTCAGATCTTCGTGCTTCAGGCGTTTCAATAGGTCGTCACGATTAAAGTACCGAAACCCGAAAGTGTCCATTATCACTTTTTCATAAACCTTTAAAGGGGATGAGTGATAGTACATGTGTGCATTTTGAGTCTTCCCTGGGTTGACAGGTGGCATCCATTTCTGACATTTTCATCTGAAGATTCATATGATTCTAAGTAACACGTGACACCCCCTGGTCTCGACACTTCATCTAGAATGACGTCATCTTCGACATGTCACTATGAGGGATGGCCTTTTGGAAATATAACAAAGAGATAACTCACAAATCCATGAAGCATTAAAATGCTGAAATATTAAATCTTAATTAATTAAGTTAATCTTAGTCAAAGGATAATTAACGACTTCGTGTTTTGGAGTTCAAAAGTTTACCCTTCATCATATCCTAAAATCTCCGAAGTCTGAATTTCCGAAGCACTTGAACTAAAATATGATTAATTAAGATCTTAAAAGAGATTATCGAATAATTAATCATTTCACAGTTTTAAGTTTCAGGGATTTCTTCTCAAGTTACATTTAAAAATCCTAAAGTCCGAATATCCAAAGCACTTGAAGTTAAACATGATTAATTAATATTTTAAAAGAGATTATCTCATAATTAACCTTTAACGGATTCACCATTCGGGAAATGTCAACTCTGTTTCATCCAAAACCCCCGAAACATGAACCACTGAATATTAATGGTATTTATCACAAATCAATGTTAATGATTTTTAACATAGATTGCGAATTGTCGGGTATACTTTCCCGTTAAAGATCATAAATTTGTCGTCAGACAAGGTGAGACTCTTCAACAATTGATTCCTTGCTTTGTTTTACAGTTTTGTAGTTTTCTCTCACATCATTCGATATTACAATTTTGACTCAGACATGAAATACGACCTCTGTGTTTCCATACTGTTAATTTCATTTAAGGACTTTTTCTCATATAACTAAGGTAGAAAAAACACTCTCTTAAACTTTCCTGATGTCTGACATTACTCTTTGATCCTTAAGTTTAATCTCAGAAACAACACCTCTGATCCTGTATTTGACTTGATACATAATATTACATACATGTAGCTCTTCCTCAACTTCAACCTCAATATAATAACATCTTCATCAAACTTCACCTCAATCTCACAAGACTAGTTTTTTATTAGTCACAAATGCTATTTTTCAACAAGCATAAATCCATATCTGTAATGGAAAAAGGTATGAAATTTTAACCATAGATACTTCGAGATCTTTCTTCCATCTCCTCAAAATTTCACAGTCTGAAACTTCTTAGAACATAAGTTATAGCAAAAATGGAAAACTTTCCTGAATTTTAGCCTATTCTGGAGAGCGAACTTGTACAAAATGCCATGCGCTCAACATTTTATATCTGATTATAAAACTCACACAGAAGATGTAACTACAGACTATTATCATTCCACTATAATTGGTTTCATATAATTTGTATCCTCTATGAAGAAGTTATGATTGTTTTACCTGGAACAATGTTTTGGGACTAGTTTCAGCACTAGCCAAAAATCCTATCTTCCACTGAGTGTATCTCCAAAAATACAATGACCTAGAAGTTGAAATTCTTACCACACATACCTTGATATGTCTTCTCAACTACCACCAGTTTTTCTATCAGAGGCATTCTAAAAAAAAATTATAGCGAAAATGGTAAGATGGACTTTAATTAGAACACATCATCACAAGACTTCATCCTCCCTTGTAATTTCTCCCTTCTTCCCTTCATCTTCCCTATGAAATTATCCTCAGATCTCCTTGGTTACCTTAGATAAGAATAACTTACTCACATAGAAGATATTGAATAGAATGTGATGTACTTATGAGTGACTTCTTGAGGTGCATATATACTTTTTCTATGTAACCTCTTTCCTTAACTTTAGGTCTTGTTGAACTTTCTTGTTATAACCAATTTACCCTTTCATTAATGAATTGCAACCAATTAGGGGCTTCTTAACCCATCTTTGGGGATTCAAAATTCATGAAATCATAACTCCTCAACCATGAGAAACTACATGGCATTCCACCTACCATTGGAAACAACATGACGAAAACTATCCAACTATAAGTGTGTTAACTATATTTAAACTATGCTTCATGTCTTCATTCCTAAAACAAATTCATAATTCATGACCACACTTATGGTTTTATTGTATACTTCTTCAAAGCATATTCCCGTGAGGTCCATGCTTAGAGATATTCCACAAAGGTACCACTTTGGAGACTTATCGAAATACATGTATCACATCTGTTGACATGAATGAAAACCACTGCTTGTTGACATCAATGACAACCAACTATCCAACAACATCAATGACAACCAACTATCGAAAAAATCCCCCCCTTTGGCATTGATTGAAACACTCATACTACAATACTCATACTCCACCTATGACCAATGGTCCTCTGATGTTTCTCTCCTCATGTTTATCTTCCCCTTTGAAATAAATGGAAAAGGGTATCTCCCCTTGGGGTTCCTCCCCCAGTCTTCATGCTTCTAATATTTCTCTTTATCCCCCTTTGACATCATGGGTAAAAGGGTAACTCCCCCTGTCGATATAATTTCTATGAACGATCTTTATATGACTTCATGTGCTCACCCTATATTCATGCTTTTGATCTCTTTCTCTGACAATTTAACTTGCTTGACTTTTCTACAAGATGTCGTGTATATCAATGTGTGATTTATTGTATATGTTTTCTTTCCTCTCTTCTGGTGTTCTTTGTCCATTGATTCTTCTTCTTGTAATTCACTGACATATACAAAAATCATTCAAAGTTACTTGACTTCAATTCGTCATGTATTTTCAAGTTCACATCAATGATTGCACTTTATTCTAATGATATAGCTTCTATTATGCCTTTTATTGCTTGCCTTTTTTATTCCACTTGTCCATTGATTTGAATGATTCCACTGATTCCAACTGTTACTACGCTTTCATCCACTGTCATGTATATTTTTAGACTTTTCAAATCTCTCATGAACCCATATTTGTCCATATGTCATAAAATTATCCATGACTTTTCTACTCAGCTACATAAAATGCTGACCCATCTGCTACAACGGATCACAAAATATTCCTTGCTGCTCAATCTGTCTATTCAATAGGCAAATCAGACTCTACTTGTATGCAATAATCTATATTGAATAGGTTTATGTATGAATACATGATTGGAATCCTCTATTCAATGAATCTCTACCCCTCTGAAATTGCATGTCCAAAAACTGCAAATACTTCATATTGCTCGAAAGATAGTTCTCTGATTTGTAGAGTTGCTGCTTAGACCCCCCTATTCAATATTCATATTTATTGGGAGTCTCCAAGACGTATGTCTTAGAAAAATACATATTATAATGCTGAGTAATTTTCCTCTTCGTCTGTGAATTCATGATCATTGTTGGCACAGGGGAAGACCTGAGGTTCAACTCCAATAGCGCACCAACAAGCCCTAACTACTGGACCTTTCGACAAAACCTGTGAAGCAGATGCAGTCTCACCTGAAGTATATATGGGGAAGCCACAGAATAGAGATGTCTACAACCAAAGGGAATACCAAGTGGATCTAATACAAGAACAATACAACATTTATATATCACTTACAAGTTTAGATCTACTCCACACAACTATCTATCAGATCTAACACAGTAATGCAACAACAGTATATCAAATGGAAAATAATAGAGCATAAATCACATACAACACAAAATATACATGGTTCACCCTCTCTCTAGGGCTACATCCACAGAACTGTGATTTATAATATATTAAGATGAAGCATATAGTTCTTGTTTGTGCTCTGTGCTAGTAGATCTTATTTCTTCTCGTCTCTGTCTCTCCCCTTCCTGTGCACCCAACTGGAAGACTGATCTCTGCACCCAACTAAATATCTTACAATACCATAAGGCTCTTACTCTTAACACTTCTCTCTCACACAATAATAATCACTCACACCAATAACAAAACTAGAACGACAATACCAACAACCCATCTCTGGTCCTTTAGACCTCTATTTATACATTAGAATAGCTCACCGACAGCCTTAGGCTGAGACCTAAGTGTCAAAATCCTAGATACCAAAAACCTAGGTCAACTTGACTCATGTTTTTAGGGCTTTACCAGCTTGTCTTTCCTTCCTTCTCACACGATGCTCCAAAGCATCCAATGGTGGATTTTTCTGCTTGATGAGTTGTCCATGATATTTCTTCCTTGTTGATCTGCCATCCTTGATCTCCTCGTTCAACGTCTTGCTTTCTCTTAGTTCGCTCCATCTTTTCTACTCTTTTTCTTACTTTGACCCAGTAATAGTCATTGTGTCTTCCATGCAGTTCTGATTTTTCCTTTTCTGCTTTATTCTTCCTTACCTCCATACCCAAGGGCCAACAAGCCCCCAACACTCACCTGTGACTCATCCCAAGGCACTTCATATCTGATCCTTCTGTTGAGCTTCAGCTTCAAACTATGTGGGGAAACCTGTGCTTCCAACTCTATTCCTCCCTTCCTTCCTTGTGAAGACTGTATTTTTTGTGTCTGGTACCTAGTTTCAATTGCACCTAGTACCTAGACCCTTTTCCTCATTCTTTTACTGAGATTTTCAAGGCAACTGGTTGTCATAATACAATTTCAACCGGATCCCGTTCACCAAACCTTCCTTCCATTCTCCATTCAAATTCTTCAACTGCGCAACTCCTCCTTCTGTAACATAGGTGACCTCATATGGCCCAAGAAAATGCATTCTGAAATTCCTAGGATGCTTCATGAATTTACGTTCATATACCTGTACCAAATCACTTTTCTTAAATACCTTCTTCTTGATGTGCATGTCGTGGTAGGCCTTCTCTCTTTCCTTCTGAACCTGCTGGTGAAATCTTGCAATGAATCTGTCTTCTTCCAGTTTGACCAACTATGCAAGCCTCTCTCAAACAATGCCAGTGTCATCCATATCTGTAGATACATCAATTCTTAATCTTGGTATCAAATATTCCATTGGGACAACGACTTTGAGACCATACACCAACTTGAAGGGAGTCTGCATGGCCAGTTTTTTGCAAGTGGTTCTATAGGCCCATAATACTGTTAGTACTCTTAAATCCCAGTGATCCCTGTTCACAATGCATATATTTGTCAGCACTATCTCCAATATCTTATTGAATGCTTCAATTTTCCCATTCACTTTTGGATGGTAAGGTGTGCTCTTCTGATGATGGACTGCAAATTCCTTAGTTAAGGCTTCAACTATTTTATTGATGAAATGTGTGTGTTTATCACTCATAAGGATCTCCGGGCATCCAAACCTAGTTATGAATTCATCAAATATGAAGCACACAACTGTAGTTGCACTATAGTCCTTAACTTCTATTGCTTTGGCCCATCTGGTCAAGTAATCTGTCATAGTGATTATGTACCTTTCTCCTGTGCGCTTTCCTGGTGGGTTTATAGGTCTTACGAAGTCAATGACCTATTTCTAAAATGCATGTAGGGTCAGTTGTGGTGCTAAAGGCATTTCATCTCTTCTAGACAGTTTCCCAACTCTTTGGCATACATTGCAGGCTCTGTAATAGTCCTTAGCATCTTTGTGTAAGGTAGGCCACCAAAGGCCAACTCGAAGAACCTTTTGCGCAGTTTCTTTCCCTGCGTAGTGTCCTCCTGTGATGCCTTCATGAGCTTCGGTGAGGATCAACGATCACTCTGATTCCATAACACACCTCCTCAGTATCTCATCAGGTCCCATCTTGTATAGTTGTCAGCTATAAGTGAAAAGTTTGCAGCGCGCACTACTAGTTGTTTCTTCTGGGTGATTGTATATTCACTAGGTGCCATTGTTGTTGACAGGAATTGAACTATTTTTGCAAAGTGGTCATCAATATTTATATAGGCTAGTAACTGTGCATCTGACCGTGTATCCTCCAAACTAGTAGGCTCTTCTCCATGTTCCAACCTCGACAAGTGATCAAGACCTTTGTTCATTCTTCCTGGCTTAACCACGATCTCAAAAGAATATTCCTGAAATAATAGAAGCCATGAGCATATTCTCCCCCCCAACAATAGCTTGTTGACTAGGTATTTCAGCGCGGAGTGATCAATAAACATTTTAAAGTGTCCTCCCAACAAGTAGTGGTGGAACTTCTGCAGTGCATACACCATGGCTAACCCTTCTCTCAGTGGTGGTGTAATTAATCTCTGTTGTGGATAGTTTCCTGCTAGCAAAAGCTAGCAGGTGGTTGATGTCTCATGTTCCCAGTTGTGCTAACACAACTCCTAATGTAATAGAAGATGCATCGACATGCATGTGAAATTCCTTTCTCTAATCTGGGAAAACCAGAATAGGTGCAATAACCATTTTCTATTTCAGCGTGTCAAAGCTCTGTTGGCATTCTTCTATCCAGTGAAATTGGCAGTCTTTCTTCAAAATATTCTCCATGGGTGTTGTAATCTGAGCATATCTTTTAATGAACTTCCTGTAATATCCAATGTGTCCCAGCATAATTCACAACTATTTGACTGAAGTAGGAGGGGGTAGATCAACTATAATGGCAATTTTAGATGGATCTACTAGCAATCCCTGCTTGCATACAATATGACCTAACAACACTCCAAATGGTGAAAATAAAATCCACTTCTTCAGGTTTAAGGAAATCTGACACTGTCTGCACTAGTCCAACATTATCCTTAAACATTCAATATGATTTTTCAATAAACTAAAAACAGTCCAATCATCAAAGTATGCTTCTAGAAACTTATGTAGAAACTCCTTGGATGCTTCGACCACCACCCTGGAAAAGATGGCTAGGGAGTTATTCAATCCAAACGACATCACTATATATTGGTAGGATCCCCATTCTATGGAAAAGGTGGTCTTATGGCGATCTTCCTTGGCAATCCGGATCTGATGGTATCCTGAAAATCCATCTTTAAAAGAATATACCTTCTAGCCTCCTACATTATCTAACACTTCGTCAATGAATGACGTGGGGAAGGGGTCATGCAAATAGGCATCATTCAACTTCCTAATATCTTTGCAGATCCTGATCTCTCCTATATTCATGTCTTGTACCACCATAGGGCTAATCCATTTTGATTCTTCGATAGGTTCTATAATCCCTACTTCCAACATTCTGTCAAGCTCAATATTCACTTTCTCCTTATATTTAGGGTTCAATATGTAGGGTCTCTGTTTGAATGGTCTTGCATTTGGTTTCAAAGGTATCCTCATCTCTCCAATAGGCCCTTTAATTCCCTTCATATCAGTGAACTTGATTGGAAACAAGTCCTGGTACTCATGTAGCAATTCTGTGATCTTGTCTATAGTGGCAGCATCCCAATAATCTCCAACATTTGCAAGATTCAGTGTTTTCTCTGTTCCAATATTGACTTTCTTGATATTGATCGATTGTCCAATAAATGGTAGCTCAACTTTTGTTCCTTCCACATATCTTTGTCCTTCTATTTCTGCGATGTTCACCTTCCTAGGATCATCGTCTTCATCAGCATTGATATTGTAACAGCCTTGCAGTTTCTGGAGAGGCGTAGTCCATTCGTCCTCTTCTTGTTCTAAAGGGAGACTAGATGCCTCCTCAAATAATTTCTGTCTTACAACCTATAATGCTTGATCTATTGTAGAATATTGACTTTTGAATAAGAAAGTAGTTACAAAATTTTGAGTTATACCTTCCCAATCTACGGTGATGAGGCGCAGTTCTGCTTGTAGGTACCAATTGATAGGGATTGTGTTCGGCGTGTTAATGAATTTGTGCACCCACTGTTCTTGAGGGATGTTGCTCCAGGTTTCCTCACAACTTTGCACATGGTCCTTCAGGCAACTTCAACCTGTGTACCTAACTTTGCATCCTTCTACCTGCACTGAGAACCACACTGTCATCAAAGTGTGACATTGTACCCAGTCTGTAATGTTGTTTTTGTGTGTCCCCCACCATCTTGATGGTGTGGATTTCAAGGCCTCATCCATTTCCAACAATCATTGTTGCATTGGTACACTTTCTTCAAAGTCCGAAAAGAAGGTTTCTAATGGATTCAGACCATCAAAGGTGGGTAAGTTACTTACTGTTGTGCCGATCCAACGTACTTCTCTAGTTATTCTAGAACATCTCCTTGTAGATACTTCATAGATTTTTTTCTGCCAGTTCTCCAGTGCTTCTTTTGAATATGATGAACATGCATTGTCACTTCACCAGCTTAGGTTCCCATCTGCCGTAGGAGTAATGTAATCCTGCTATCTGGTCTTCTTCTCTAATGGGATCTGTGTATCGCTGACCTTCATCGGGATATAAAGGAGCAATGAACCTAAGGCCATCTCCTTCAAATGTCATTCATCTTTTCTTTAAATCGACCACAGTGGAATTATTGAAATCCCAATAAATTCGTAACAACATAGGGTAAGGACAACTATCATCAACTATCTCAATCACCTCGAAGTCTGCAAATGTCCTTACTCCATCAATGTCCACAGGGACATGTTCCAATCTTCCAAAGGGGCTTGTTGCCTGCTAGTTAGCCATCCTAAGCCTGATAGGGGAATATATCAACTTAGGTTTTCCCATCAATGCCCAGGTCTTCTTTGTCATGACATTGACCTCTGACCCTAAATCGAGGACCACATAGTCTATATCATACTCTCCAATCTGAGCATTAAGGTGTAGTTCTTTATTTGTCCTTCTCTTCTTGGATAATTAATGTATTTATTTATTCAATAAAGGATCTACCCTTCCTATCTCATACTGTCTGACCAAATTTTGTAGTTCTTGTATAGCTTTCTCATCTTTAATCATCTCTATAAATGTATAGAAGAAATTGACAAGTTTACTCACCTCTTTTCCATCTCCGGGTGAAGCATACTGATCAAATGCCAGAGGCATCCCACATTCTCTTACTTCTGGTCATGTCTTTGATGAAGAGCCTTGGTCTCTCCTGAATTCTTTTCTTGCCTCCTCAAATATTTGTCTTTCTTTATTTGGATCAAGCACTTGTGTCTTCTTTGTAGCTTTCCTGACTCCTGATTCTTCTGCAATATTTCCTTTGATTACTCTATCCTCTCCTGTAGCAACGCCTCCTCTAGTGATAAAAATGACTCTGGGATCTTCTCCATGAGGTTCTTCTTTAATTAGTTGTATTTGTGGGTTCTATTGAGGTCCCCATCTCTCTTGAAGTTTAGCCAACAATGTTGTACATTCCTCGATACATGCTCGAAGGAGTTGCAATAGCTGCAAGTGGTACAAGGGTTCTGACAATCCCTTGCCAAGTGTCCTGGCTATGTGCAGTTATAACAAATTATATGTCCTTGACCTCGACCCATACCTCCTCCTCTTCCTCTTCCTCATAATCCACCACGAGGGTTGAAGTTTCCTCTCCAAGGAGAGTTATACTGCACAGTGCTTCCTTCTTGCTGTACTTCACCTTGAGTTTTTTATATATCCCTTGACCTTTTGTGCATGAGGTCATAAGCCCTGAAATCCCTATCATCATTCCCTACCAACTTACAGAACGTGAAATGCAAATTTGTGGGTTTCTGAACATATTTTTTCATGTAATCGCACTCACCAGGGTGATGTCTATTTCTACATACCTCACACTAGGGTAGGGTAACTTGCTTCAAGGGGCTCAGAGCTCCAAAGGCCAAGTATTCATGGAATAAGGGACAATGTTCCTTGTCATGGCCTTCTGATTTTCATATGACACACCATATGTATTCTCTTTTGTCTTTTCCCTTGTCTTTCTTCATATCTTCAACCTGCAGAGATAAACTAGTTAGTTGACTCAAGATTTGACTCATACCTGAGCTAGATTCTCCCATTGGGGTTGATTCTAATTTCATGGAGATTTCGAGTGCCTCAGCCTGCGAAGTAATATTTTGTTGAATCAGAGGAACTCTGATGTGTGGCAAGAGGGAAGTAATGAAACATTACTTGTTCTTCTCATCTGGGATATGGAAACTCAAGTGGTCTGTCAAGGTTTTAAACCTCTGATCAAACTCCCATACGCGTTCAACTATTCTCTGCTTGATTTCTTTCATTTTTGTAATTCGCTGTGACTCCAACTTGGGATTCTTGAACTCAACAATAAACACGTTCTTGATATCATTCAGCGGTTTAAGATGGGCAATTCCCTTAACACACTTCATGTACCAGCTCAGTGCATGGTTTCTTAGGGTAGTACTAAACTGAGCTCATTTGAAAGCTTCACCGATGATGTTCTTAATACTCCATACAACTTCGCATAGAAATCAATTATTATTATTGTGTGAGAGAGAAGTTCTAAGAGTAAGATCCTTCTATTATTGTAAGATCTTCGGCTGGGTGCGGAGATCAGTCGTGCATCTGGGTGCATAGGAAGGGGAGAGACAGAGATGAGAAGAAAGAAGATCTGCTAGCGGAGAGCGCAGAAAAGAAATGTATGCTTCATCTTAATGCATTATAAAGAAAAATTATGTGGACATAGACCTAGAGAGAGGGTGAACCACGTATATTTTTTGTTGTGTGGAATGAAACCATTTGTTGGCACAGGGGCAGACCCAGGGTTAAACTCCAACAATGCACCAACAAGCCCTAACTACTGGCCCTTTCGAAAACACCTGCGAAGAAGATGTAGTCTCACCTGAAGTAGCTATGGGGGGGTTATAAGATAGAGATGTCTACAACCAAAGGGAATACCAAGTGGATCTAATACAAGAAAAATACAACATTTATATATCACTTACCAGTTCAGATCTACTCTGCACAATTATCTATCATATCTAACACAATAATGCGATAGCATTATATCAAATGGAAAAGAACATAAAACCAATCACACACAACACAAAATATACGTGGTTCACCCTCTCTCTAGAGATACATCCACAGAACTGTGCTTTATAATATATTAATCTGAAGCATACAGTTCTTGTATGTGCTCTCCGCTAATAGATCTTCTTTCTTCTCCTCTCTGTCTCTCCCCTTCTTGCACACCCAACTGAGTACTGATCTCCACACCCAATTGAAGATATTACAATACTAGAAGGCTCTTACTCTTAGCACTTCTCTCTCACACAATAATAATCACTCACACCAATAAAAAAACTAGAACGACAATACCAAAATCCCATCCTTGGTCCTTTAGATCTCTATTTATACATTACAATAGTTCACCGACAGCCTTAGGCCGAGACCTAAGTGTCAAAACCCTAGATACCAAAACCATAGGTCAACTTGACCCACGTTTTTAGGGCTTCTCTAGCCTGCCTTTCCTTCCTTCTCGTGCGGTGCTCAAAAACATCCAATGGTGGATTTTTCCGCTTGCTGAGTTGTCCATGATCTGTCTTCCTTACTGACTTGTCATCCTTGATGTCCTCATCCAACGTCTTGCTTTCTCTTACTTCGCTCCTTCTTTTCTTCTCTTTTTCTTACTTTGACCCAGTAACAGTCACTGTGTCTTCTGCGCAGTTCACATTTTTTCTTTTCTGCTTTATTCTTTGCTTACCTCCATACCCAAGGGCCAAAAATCATCCTCTTTTTGAATTCTAACCTCTTCCTATTTTCCTGTGGATTCATCCTAATCTCATACTATTGTCAATCCTAAGAGTATGACTTATGGGTGTCCTTCATTCATCTGTTCTTCCTTTACCTATTTTTGTTTTCTTTTCCAAACCTTTTTGTATTTGATATCAATGGTCTCTTTCATATAAGTATCCATCATGTTTCTACAATCACGATTTATATGTCCATAGTTATTCCATTTGTAACATTCAATATTATATGTAGTCACATATGCATTTATTTCTTGACCATTTCCTCCATAAGCTATGTAATTTGTAGCTTTATGTCCAAAGTTAGTACAAATAAAACAATGAACATAGAATAAACTTTCATACCTGAGAGTGAATGATATTCTTTGTGATGTAGTCCTTCTGAATTCAAGCCTTGGATTATCACAATTTCCTCTTTTATTGTTTCCTTCACAATGATTTAAGCTTCTTTGATACCTGAAAATTGATGGTCTTCTTTGATATTTGTCTCTTTTGTAATCTACTTTTTGAGTTTTCTTCATTTATGGAATTTTATTCTTTGAGGGCTCACATTATCCCTTCTTAGTAGGGCCTTTGATGATTTCTGCATAACTCTTAGTCTTATCTTGATTCATTCTTTCTAGCAACCTGTAACATTTCTCTTCAACTTTCTTTACTGATGATGTGGATATTTCTCTCTCTTTGTTATGACCCAAGGGGGGAATATATATGGCTAACTTTATATGATATGAACCCAAGGGGGGGAATATATGGGCCTAAATTTACATCTAATGTGTAAATATATATGTAATAGGGTTGGCCTAGTAGTAAAGGGGCCTCATGTGCAAGTGTGAATAGCTATATATAAGAGATTATGTATTCACTATTGGGGAGGTGAATTGTGATGTATAAATATATGTGGCTATTTGGATGGGGTTCCTCTATTATTTAAGGATTTATTGTGTAAATTATCTATCTTAGAGTAGTTCTCCATTCTTATAGAACCGATCCTAGGGTTTTTCTTCCTCAATACAGTCATTTTGGAACTTCATCTATAAATTTTTGTTGGATCCACTTCAGAAGGCTGAAATTGTATGTTTTTCATAGAAAATATCAAGGTCTATGTGGTAAAAATTTCATCTTTTTGGGAATCATAATTTCAAAGATACACTCTATGGAAGATAGGGTATTTGACTAGTCCTATTGACTAGTCTTAAACATGTGTTCCAGATAAAATAGGCATAAATTCTTCATAGAATATCCAAATTCCATGAGACTAGTTGCATTGGAAAGATAAAGGCCTGTAGTATTTCTAGTACAATTTTCAGAATCATATATCAAATATTAAGTGTGTGGCACGCTACACATGTTTTCTCTCCTGGAAAGGCCAAAAATAAGCAAGGTGTGGGGATGTTAATACAAATTCCACTTGGCACATCCAATTTTGATCAGACCTATTGAACTGCAGAGAGTAAATATCAGAGGATTATAGGTCTCAATTTTAGACTCAAAAGAGACACAATTACAGATATACATTAGAAGGAAGGTGGGCTAGGAGGATAGACTCGAAATCAAGGTTTTCAAAGGTATGCCACTTAAAACTATCACATATTTTGATTGGGATGTCTTATTAAGATAATTCAAAATTGTTGGACACACCTACCACACTTAGAGGGGGGGGTGAATGAGTGTGGGGACCTTTT
>ML798071.1:296885-308344 GCA_009831015.1 Picea engelmannii
TCATGTATGTGCCAACTCATCAACTGCATGTCTCAACCATGACTAGTTTTGGATTAGTCAACAACCCCAACTTGAAATAATCATAACTATGTACCTGTAATGAATAAATATCTAAAATTAATAACAATGTTATTCAGTGTGTTTTTTGCAATTCCCCCAGGTGGCACTACTTGGAACCTCTCATAAAAGACGTTATATAAAAAATGGCATACGTTGTTGAATTTTGGCTTATTCTAGAGAGCGACCTTGTAGAGCGTGGACTGCACAAAATATTCATTGAATTGATCTTAAACTATTACACAACATAATAAATCCTATACCCTAACCAACACATTTTTCTTCACTCAATTTAGATCTGTTATGAACAACTTATTACGTTTTTACCTGAAACACTTGTTTTTGACTAGTTTCAGGACTAGCCACAAACCCTATTTTCCACAGAGTGTAACTCCAAAAATACAACGAACCACAAGATGAATTTTTTACCACATATACTTGGGTATGTTTTCTCAATGTAATGTCAATCCCATGGTATGAATCATTATATAAAAAAATTTATAGTGAAAATGGTGATATGACCTGTAAATAACATACCTTAGAAAGAATCATGAAAATAATTTATCCTCCCTTCAATTCCGGCCCTCTTTTCTTCACCTTCCTTATGAAATTTGGATTAGATATCCTTGGTTACCTTAGTCACCTATAGATATTCTCACCAAAAATTCTCAATAATCTCTCCATCAATACTCCAAACGATATTCTCACAAGAAGCTCTCCATTGATCCACAGAAAGGATGATCTACAAGAGACCATTTATATCTTATTTATACTTTAATCATCTAGGTCACTTAACCCATTTTTAGGTCACTTAACCAATTTCTAGGTTACTTAACCTATTTTCCTTATTTTAGGGTTAACCACTTTCCATAAATTTAAAGTTCTCCAATACTTTATCATTTAAATATTCCTTCTTGATTTTGTCACCTTTATCATTTCTTGGTTTTGTCACCTCTCTTGATTATTTAAATAATCCACCTTGACTTTGTCACATTACTTTATCATTTATATAATGATTTCTTCTTTTAGGTCACTTAACCTATTTTCCTTATTTTTAGGGTTAACCACTTTCCATAAATATTCCTTCTTGATTTTGTCACTTCTCTTTATTATTTAAATAATCCACCTTGACTTTGTCACTTTACTTTATCATTTAAATAATTATTTCTTCTTTGAGGTCACTTTGACTTATTTGACCTTGGGAGCTTCAAGCCTTCATGTGGGGGTCCTTCATCTTTGTAAGACCATAACTCTCAAACCATGAGGAGTTATGTGAGATTCCACATACCACCGAAAATGGCATGCCAAGAACTATCCATCTAGGATAGTTTCACCAAAAATTTCCTTGATCTTCATCTCATTATTCCACATACAAGCATGGGTCTTGTTGTTCCTGAGTCTGTACTTAAGGCTCAAAAGCACAGTGTCAAGGCATCCGAAAGTGTTTAAGGTAAGGAGAAGGGCAAATGTAAAACTTCAGAGAAAGAGTCTAAGGGAGATTTCTTCGTTGAGGTTGTCTGGCTTCGAATTGCTCCTGAATAGTTATGTCACGTTCAATGGCTGCCCATGATTGTTCAAGCTCGGCCCGGTTAGTGGTTGTTTTAAGGATAGTGTTGAAGAGGTTCAAGGCGACATGCGTTTGGTTCAATAATCCGGGTTCAACGTTAGGTTGAGTTGGTGTAGGAACTATCATGGGGGAACAGTACTGGTAAGAGAACTGTTAAGAAAGATTGAGTGATGTATCAGTTTAGTTTTATAAAAGAGAATTCATGGTTGCAGTATTAACAATGTATGAAAATCTAAGTCTCGTTCCCGTAACTGTATTATATATTAATCAAAGGGGTGAGATGGGGAAAAACATTAAGCCGTTTACAGTGTCAGGTTCCTATCAAGGGAAAATATTACGAAGTAAACGAAAGACGAAAATATTTAAGAAAATAACCGATGTAACAAAAAATGCATGTAGAATTCCGAAACTGCAAATTGGTCTTACACAGCTGATAGCTGGTGCAGAGGAAAGGCAATAAACAATTACAGAAAACCCAAATTTATTCGTTATAGTAGTGGTAGTACTAAATTATAACGAAGCACATCAATTACGAATATGAATTGAAAATGAAAAATGATGGAACAAGAAAGAAAACTTGTAATACAGAAGTGACGAAATTGAGAATCTCAGATCTGCTTGTATTAAATCTCAATGTAAAAAATCTATTACAAAATCTCAAAAAGGGTCCAACCCTTGTTAATTCTCTCTGAGGTATATTTATACAATTCCTGTAAAGTAGGTAGAATCTCAATAGTCGCAAAAATTTTAGTTATGACAGAGGAGAGAGCAATCACTCTATCTCCCCTAATATGTCTTCAATTATTGCTAGGTGCTCGTCTCCGCGCAGACTCGACGCATGCGTTACATCTTTCTACAAACTGAGATACGAGCTGTGAAGGCTCTGCTTGACAGTTGGCCTCGACGAAGTAACATTCTCGGGCTAACAACTGCAGTTTGTCCTCCATTTGTGCACCGATGATGTCGAGAGAAATTAGCTGTGCACTGGGTTTGATCATGTGCTTATCAACTTTGGCCATGTCCACCCTATCGATCTGAGATATGTCGGTCGAATCTCTCTCATCCTTTCCCTTCAGATCGAGTGCGATCTGTTCTACATTTATTTGCATCAATGCTTCTGCATTGCCTTGGCTGTCAATATCCAACAGCTCGCCGTCTATGGAGTTAAAAGATTCTTCTAAAGAACAAGTTACCTTTTGGGCTTGTTCCTTGCCTAGGACAATGTTATGCTCCCAATATTTAAATAGAATATTGCCTCTGGTTTGTTCAGAGATGGAAAGCCCAGGAGCACCTGCCGAAAACCTGTTATTTGTGGCGATTACTGCGTCCTGAAAAGCGACCTGAGCCACTTCGGCCTCCCTTTCCCTGGAAGTCAGGTTCTTGGACACCTGATTCACCAATAGACAGTTCTCCTAGATCTCTCCTATCCTGGCAAGCAAATTCTGCTGTGCCGAAGAGATTTTGCTCCGAATCTCACTGGCTGGAGATTTAAATATGTCGATGTCTATTTCTCTGCTCTCGGCGATTTCTACCCGAGCCTGCAACTGTTCAATCAGATTTCTCTGTTGGCTCACCTGCACTCTACCATCTCGGACCACCAACTGTGCTTGCTCAAACTTGGTCTTGAGCACTTCTATTTCATTTTTGTTGGCCATTCTAGCCTGTTCTATCTCCATGCTGGCCTGACCTTTAACATGCTCTGCGGCTATAGCCAATCTAGCCTCGAGGGTCCTGATTAGGTGATTTTTCCTTTTTAGTTGGTTATTCAAAAACCCAACTGAGAATTGATTTACCGAAGCGTATGCCCCCAGCATTCCCGCGATTTCAGTGGCGAGTTGGTCACTTTTCTTATTTTTTCCATCGGTCATGATTTTATATTTTTTCGCAGTGGACTCTCCTTCTTGATAGAACTCTCTTTTCACTATCGCCTTCCTCTTTTTATCAAAAAGAACTCATTTGGAGGGAGTTCCTCTACTCTTATGGGCCTCAGTTCTTCATCAAATATCCATCCCTCGCTGACATTTCCCTCTGCCGACTGCAAGGGTGTGACCGAGGTGATGGGCTCTCCTATTTGTTTTGCCGATTCTTTTGGAGTATCGACAAGGTTTTTCTCCTTTGGTGTACCTGGAGTCTCTCTTTCAGTCTCCGACATCTGTTTTCTCAGTGGGTCTGGATTTTTTTCTTCAGCCTCCGAATTCTGTTTTCTTGGTAGGTCCGGAGTCTTCTCTTTTGCTTCAAGATTCCTCGTTTTCTCCCCTTCCTGGTGTTCTCCAAGGTTATACATTACGTCTGCAAAATCTTCAACATCCTTCTGTTTTGTCTTGGCAACAACCGAACCTCCGAACACAGTGGGGAGACATCTTCGTCTATGTTCCTGGAATTTTAATACAGATGCTGTGTCTTCGGGTGCTAATGATTGGATCTAGGCTAACACTTCCTCATAAGATCTCACCCCTCAGAAAATATCATCTGAGGGTGAAATTTCATGTTCAAATCTCTTGAGCCCACAATGAGCCAAATGGTTGCTCACAACCCTCTTCGGGTCATGTTTCTTAACTTCGATGGAGACCAAACTTAGGTCGTCCAGGGCTGCAGCCTCGGCTTTGGCATGCCCGAAATCTAACAAAGAATAGGAACCCAACTGAATGGGAAAATAATTCCATACCTTATTTGAGTAACCCTTGAGTTCTTTGCTCACCCTGCCAATTACCATTTTCCAGGCGACCTCTCGACAAGCCAACTTGTCGGGAATGAACAAGGGTAGCGCATGAGGGGGAACAGAAGCCCTGAAAACTATGAAATACGAAAACTCAGCCTCCACGTACCAATCTTCTATGCCACTCAGACCTGTTGCAATGTTGTCTGAGATGCGAGGTGGTGGGTGCCCAAAAATGGAGATATGCAGGGGCACCATCACCCAGTTAAAAATATCATATCTGAACTTTTCTTCTTTGTTCTCCCATAGTTTGTCATGATACTCATGCACGGGTTTTTCTTGGGCTAGATTCCAAGCCCAGCTCATCAAGGGGAATGGTGTCATGGAACATACCACGTCTATGATATATGCTGACATGAAAAACGAGGACGGTCTCCCAATCGCCTTCTGCTCCCGATACTCTGTGACCCTGTTGGCCAAACTGTCCGAGAGTATCTTTGCCCAATTAAACGAGAAACCTTCTGTGACTCGAAACATGAGAGGCACCCATGTGATGTGTCTTCTCTCCCAAACAGTCGACATGTCATCATGGCCATGTATTTATATTGTGGCTCCAAAGAAGCGATAGAATAAACGCCCTGGTCATTTTCTCTGAATTTCGTGGAGCGCGAAACCCAATCCTTGATCAAACCGGGCATGGTGTTGTCATACTGGGTGCACTCTTTCTCTTTGAATTCCTCCAGGAACTTGACACCATATGTATATTCAGATGTCGAAGGTAGATTGTACATGGTTTGAAGATGCTCGGGCCTAAAAGTCCCAACAATAACTCATTAGTTGTTCATGATCGTCCTGGTAGGTAAGTCTACGTGTTCCAACGCCCATCGGATCATGTCGTAATACGAAAGCAACCATGGCTTGGTTGCTACTCTGTGCATCCCGGATTGGACGATTATCTTGTACTTGGTGTGTAGATCATCCCTTTCGATGTCGTCGAAGTCGTCTGAGTAATCTACCAATTCTTCTTGCAGAACATTTGACACAAATGACCAGTAGGGGATCGAGTCGACACTTCGGGGTGAAGTATCAGCGACATTGTCTGAGCCCTGTCCCGCAACTTCGACATTCTCCTTTGCTGCTTTCCACGGAGCCATGGCCGAGTTTTCATTTTTGCTCTCCTTCGATAAAACTGCATATACATGCAGAAAATAATTAACTCAGAAATGATGAGCTCTGCGTGATATGAAAAATGCATAATGAAACATGGCTCTTGCAGATATTTGAAAAAATGGTACCTTTCAAAACAAGCCTGTCAATTCGAAATTAGAAATAAACTTATGCCGTAAAAATCCGATCTTACACATAGATTTACCTTATCTTCCCGTTAATGTCATAAATTTTGGTGGTTTAAAGTTAGTTGGCGCATGGAATTAAAATGCTCCTTCGAGAATCGTGTAAGCATCGAAACTCAGGATAAGTCTTGATTAAAATTAATTAATCCAAATTTGTCCATGTACATAATTTCTCTCCATTCGTTATCTCGTAAATCTTCTGTTAACATTTTGAGTTTTCAACTCCCGAGACCGAGAGGACCGAGTTTAGATTAATCAAATGTAATCGGGATTCGAGGAATAATTAATTTCATAACTGTTTCATTCGCCTTGTCACAACTCGGAACTTCAAAGATCCGTTTTTAGGAGATTAGTGCGCCGAGTCGCGAAACCGCAATATGGCGATAATTAAGACTCAATTAAAGGGAAGAACACTTGGATTAGGCGATTAATTAATCATGTTATAATTACATCGTGACTTCATGATTTAGAGTTTTAGGCGCTGTAACTTTTGAAAAGATAGTGCCCAGTGGCGAAACGCCGAGAACGGATTTTAACCACGATTAGTTTTTTGCCTTGGATCCTTGACCAGGGTTATCCCGAGAGGGCCTCGTGTCCTCGACTCTCAGGGTTGTACAAATGAAAATTTTGGTTTGACAGATGCTAAGGCGTGAAACTCTGACGACGTCTAATCACGATTTAAAAGACTTTACCCTGATTATTGTTTAGAGTGAAAATTTAAACGACTTCGCCGTTTCGTAACTCGGGAAATGTGAACTCATGGATTAAAGTACCCGACTTGCGAGATCCCAAAGCAAACGAAAAGGAGTGAACAATTCTTACGAAAATGGGTTTGTTTCGCGAGTAGAGAAGAATTGTTACTCTCACGACCAGGTCTCAGAGGTCTCATCATCTCGGAAGGAAAAGAGAAAATCAACTTTTAGATTTCAAGTATCGAATTGAAAATTGTGACAGGCCAAAAAAAAACAAAAAACAAAGGCGACTCCAACATAGGCTCCAACTAGGGAGCTCGCCTTCCTGTGATGCGGGAAGAATAGTATACCACGTGCCAATATTGGGTAAATGGAGTCAAAATCTCAATCCTGCGAAAAATTCCGAGGAAAAAGGATCGAAGGGGGGAAAAGACTCTGTTTTTACCTCGAGAATTTTTTCAAAATCATATACTCTTTCTAAGCACAGCTGTAATCCCTTTCACAATTTTCCCTTTCCCACTACTAAACTTTGGGGTTTTTTTAAGACAATTGAAATGACCCTAGGGGACTCAACAGATCTTGTGGCTCTCGGCTTGCACCAAAAGAATGAGATTATATATTTTTTAATCGGGGAAGTCCCGTCTAAATTTGGGATGTGGATCAGGTTTTTAGGAAGTATTGGTTACCAGAGTAGAGTGATATTCATGTATAACAACCTTATAGATATCTCAGACATTGCTTCACTGCCAGTGAGCCTGTTCAGTACCCCGGTGAAGTTATCTGGTCCCTTTTTCTGAATTTCCTTTCACCACTTCGGAAATTATTTATGCATTTAAATGCTAAGATGAGGGCAATCATTTCTGAATTTCCTTTCACCACCCGTCTTATAATTCATTTTTTGAGCGYGAAGATGGGGGCAATAAGTTTATATCAGGGCTGATATCTGTGTAATATTTTGTGTCAGAGGTCTGTCAACTTACTTTGATTACTCGGTATCAATCTTCCCTTGACCTTCACAACACCTTTKTTCTTAGGGAGACAGGGGAAAATAATTTTTTAAGGGGCATCCTGTTTGAGCAAGCTCTGATTCTTCCGAAGCTRTTGAAAAACCTAGGAAAGTTAGGATCGCTCTAAATGTTCCTTTKCTTAGCAGGGTATCAAGTAGTTTTGGAGACCCGCTTTCCTTTTACAATCTGTTTCGAGACTCRGGAGGCTAAAAACAAAAACTTTTATTCCTTCATAATGAAATGAAAGGATGGCAGCTTTGTCAAAAGTTAGATCTGAAAACAGGCAGGATACAAGGCAGTGATTCATTGATCAAAACATGTAGAAGGTCAAAACAGTTCGAGACTGGCTCTTGTAGATGTCTTTGGGGATGGTTTCTTTTGACTGACTTTTCTTAGTTTTAGTGTATCATTCAAACCAATTTAAATCAAAAGTTACCAAGCCAAGCAATAATCCTGTTATTTAACAATATAGTCGTTATTGCAATATGAACGATGTTACCTTGATTTAATTTTGACAGTCTTTGACAACATGTGTATGGAGAAAACCCACCTTTACCTTTCTTTTCAATTTCTTTGTGCACTAAGAAACTACTTTTTTGGGTATCACCTGTTTCATGCCGATTTATTTCTGGTACTGCTTGCGAATTACTCCTCCAGTTAGCTCGTAAGCGGCTGGAATCCTGCAAAAAGCAAATACAAACTTTATTCAAAATATGTCTAAAAATTATGAACAGAAGAAAACAAAAAGTCTAAAGGGAAATAAAAATGCATGTATATACAAACAAAATTTTTATTTTATTCCCTTTTTATTTATTTATTTTTATTTTTTTTTGAAAAATGGCGACTGCTATGTCATGTAATGTTTCAGATATCTCCCATTGACAGGGGCGCTGAGGAATTCTCTGTCGATGTTTTCCAGCAGGAAAGAATTTTCTCCTACTGGAGCTGAAACCTTGAACGGTCCATACCAGAGGTGGTCAAATTTACTATGCTTTGCTGCCTCTTCCCTTCTCGCATCCAATCTTAGCACCAAATCACCTGGAGAGAATTCTCGATCCTTCGCTTTTCGATCGAACAGTGCTTTCATGTCATCTTGGTACCACTGCATCTTTTCGTCAACCTCGGTTCTCTATTGTTGGACCTCAATCAATTGATTTATTCTCCTGGTCATGGGATTGGGTTCTTCGTTTTGGTCTTGCCACAACTTCATTACCGGTAGTGCCAGGTTTATGGGTAGAACGACATCTATCCCATAAACCATTTGAAAAGGTGAAACGCCGATAGATCTTTTCGTGCTTATGCGGTTTGCCCATAATGCGTATTTTAAATGTACATGCCAAGACCTCTTGTTCTCATACAATACCTTCTTGATAATGTTTATCAGGCTCTTATTTGACGACTCGGCCAACCCGTTCCCTTGGGGGTAGTATCCAGTGGAATGTCCGAGAATGATGTTGTATTTCTGAAAAAAACTGATCATAGCCATAGACTTAAATGCTTGGGTGTTTTCAGTAACTATCTTTCGGGGACAGCCGAATCTCGACAAAATATTTTCCTCCAAGAAGTTGATTACCACCGAGTCTGTTGCCTTCTTGGTTGGAATGGATTCCACCCACTTAGTAAAATAATTTGTGGTTGTTAAGATCCACCTATGTTGAGCACTGGAATGAGGATTGATCTCACCTATGAAGTCTAGACCCCATTATTGAAATGGAGCTTCAGTTTTGACTGGAACGAGTGGTAGTGCAGGGAGCTTCTGTTTCCCAACGAATATTTGACAAGGGTCGCACGCGCGCACTTTGGCATTTACGTCTGAAAATAGTTTCGGCCAATAGTATCCTTCTCTCAAGATCTTGTAGGCCGTGGCTCTCCATGCATGGTGTCCTCCACAGATTCCTTCATGAAATTCCTCTATAACCCGAGGATTTTCCGACTCGACCAAACAGACTAGTAGGAACCCGAGTGGATCCTTCCAGTATAGCTGGTTTTCGGCGATGCAATATTTTACAGCGTGGAGTTTTAAAGTTCTACATTTGGCTGATGGTAGTCCATCTGGGAACTTCAGGTTCAACAAGTAGAACACGATGTCTTTGTACCAGACAGACAATATGAACTTTTCCTCAATCTTTCTTGGATCTGTCCGGTCAGCCGGCTCGTGCAGGTGTGTGTCTCCATATTCTTCTTGGAGGCAATTAATATCAAGGGCTCTAAGGTTCGATTCGGCCAAGAGTTTGGCCAGACCCTGCCCCTTTATCAATTTAGTCGGCTTGACTTCCAGATCAAATTCTTGTATTTTAGCGAGCCATCGTCCTCTTTTTCCATCACTGTCCGGCTGTACCAATATGTCCTTTACAGAACTGGTGGGTACATACGTGATTATCTTTGAATGTAGCACATAGGTTCTAAAATATTTCAATGATTTTACCATTGCGTATGCTTGTTTTTCCATTATGTTATATTTCAGTTCTGCATCTCTGAGGCTTTTGCTGAAAAACGCTATCGTCTGTTCAAACCCCTCTTCATTTTTCTGCAAGAGTACCGCGGCGATGGTATGTTCAGAAGCAAAAGAGAAGATGAGAAAATCTTTCAGATAATCCATACTTGCTAACACGGGTGCCTCGCTTATAAATGTTTTAATGTGTGTGAAATATGCCATGGCCTCAGTGGTCCAGTTTACCCCACTGTATTTCTTCAACATTCCTGTAATCAATTTGACAATCTCAGCGAAATTGGGAATGAACCTTCGCAAAAAAATTATCTTACCTAAGAATGATTGAATTTATTTTATATTTCTCGGGATAGTGATAGTATCTATCACTTCAATCCTCTTAGGATCGATCTTGATTCCTTCCTTAGATACGACATGGCCTAGAATCTTACCTTCCCGCATAGAAAAATGAGACTTCTTTGGATTCAGGGATAGACCAAACCTGCGACACTTTTCGAACGTCTGTCTTAGATGCATCAAATGTTCTTCGTCAGTTTTAGAAAAAACCGTTAGATCATCAAGGTAAATGACTATGAACTTGTCCCTTTCTCCCACTAAAGAGATGTCCATAGCTCGCTGGAAAGTGGCCCCTGCATTCATCAAACCAAAAGGCATTTTGTCATACATGAAAGTACCCTAGGGCGTGGTGAATGCAGTTTTTTCCCTGTCCTGTTCATTCATAGAGATATGATTATAACCAGAGAAGCCATCTATCATTGACATTCAATTAGCTCCAACAACCTTTTCTAAAATGTGGTCCATCTTGGGCAGCGGGTAATTATCTTTGAGAGAAGACTTGTTTAGGTTTCAGAAATCCACACATAGTCTGATTTCCCCGTTCTTTTTCCTGACTGGAAGTAGGTTAGCTACCCAGTCCGAGTATCTCAAAGGTACGATTATCTTGGCATCCAAGAGTTTTTTGACTTCCTTTTCTATCACGGGTAACAGAATGGGGTTAATTTTCCTAAGATTTTGCCTAAACGGTTTGACCCCGGGCTTCAAAGGTATCTTGTGATCAATAATGGAAGTGTCATATGTTTTCAATTCATCATAGGACCAGGCGAAAACATCTTTATATTTCCTGAGCAAGTCTTGGTACTTCACATTCGTTTTGGGAGGGAGGAATTTAAATAGTTTTACCATTCGGGGTTCTTTTCCGGTCCCTATATCACAGTCCTCCACCTCTTCTGGCTGGGGCTGCAAAGTGGCCTTTACAGGTACATCGTTCTGATTGAAAATTCTTTCCAAAGGAATCAATCCTTTGGGAATATGATTGTTTTTAAGGACCAGCATACGATGATCCACGATTTTTTCTCGGAAAACTTCGGGTTCCTCTCCTTCCTGCATGATCCACATGGAATCATTTTGGTTTTCTTGGTCAGCGTGAGTTTCTGAAAATTCACCTACTGCAGTAAGGAACTTCTTAATCTTTTCATCATATTCTTAATCTTTTCATCATATTCAAAGACTTTCCAGTATCGGATATTGTCTGGTATGGAAGGTTTGTATCTGATTTCGATATGGTATTTCAGTTTGAAGGTTGTGGGAGGGGAAAAGGTTGAAGTTGCCTTTGCCAATGCATCAGCATGTAGATTCTCGATGCGAGGGATAAAATGGATATTTACAGAAGAGAAAAAAAA
>ML798072.1:13313-26214 GCA_009831015.1 Picea engelmannii
AAGTAACCAGGAAGAGAAACTACAAGGAATAAAAGAGTGGGAAAATAGAAAGGGGGAGGGTAGTTTTCGTAAGCGCGAATTGGTTTCAAAGAAGCCCCATTGTTGCAAAACCATCATTTTCTACTAATTGTTAGCAAATGCACTATTGAAGATTATATTTTATTGCAACCTGTGCATGTAAGTATGTTCTCGATACATTCTTCCATGACTGTAACATATCAACTTAACTATTAAACTTCATTTTCTACTAATTGCCAGCAAATGCTTTGTTGAACATTAGATTTTATTGGAACGTGTGGGTGTAACTGTGTTCTTGATACATTCTTCCATGACTATAACATATTAACTTAAGTATTAAACTTCTTGCATCATGGGTTGTTAGCATTAAAACTTAATAACTGCATGTCTAGAAACAAGAATGACGATTTTGTTGCAAGATTATACATTGGTATTGCTATGTTCTATCTACATTACGAATAGAATTGAACGTTGGTTTGAAACTGTATGTAATCCATTTTTGGTTTGCATAAAAGGTTGGTGAATTGACACAGTATATTGCCATATAATTATTAGATGTTCCATCTTAGAAAAAATAACTTAAGTAAACACAATATCGAAGAACTACGAGAGCATCGAACCATGCCAATGAGAACAGGCGTTAAATCCAGAAAAGAAGCAGCAACAAAGACCCCAAGGCAAAAAATTTTAATAGCAAATCCATTTAAAAAAAAGAAAAACACCGAGTAACATCTATCCTTATAAATTGGACGTAGTTCTTTAGGCCAAAACATTGAACGTATCTGCCACAAACACAGGCACGGGATCCGCAGTATGCAGGATCCTTGCAGTTTTCTCCTGGATGAATCATCCTGTGGTGAAATTGATAGTTTTTAGAAGCTTCCCATGAGGAAGAAGACAAAAAATGTTGCAGGACAAATGAAAGAGCCCTTAACTGAAACCTAGGACACAACTAGAAACCACCTCTACATAGTCGGAAAAAAAAATCAGGGACACAAGTTGCACATGCAATTTCAAAGGCCCAAATTAGTCCATTTTGGGTGAAAGGAGAAAAATGCCTTGCAGCAGTGAGAGTTATGGACTTGATTCCTGAAGATGTTAATTGTATATCTAGAGAACATGACAGTAGTCCTGCAAGTGAATAATTTTTTGGCTTGAAATATATCTCTGGGAGCATCAACATATCATTTCCTTTCACTAAAACTCTTCCGCCCAGAACAAACTAATTTGGAACTTTGGAATTCCTACTTTCACGCTACAAAGAGGCTATTGCATTCAACATCGGTTTCTTTTCTGAAAATCATTTTGGTGTTGTTGGGACCGCCATCACTGAGCCAGAAAGTTTCGCCCGTTATGGTTGATTTCAATTTGGGTGCAGGAGTGGGAAGAGTCTCTGCATTGCCATCATCCATTGTCATATCATCGCCCATCGGATCACCTTCTTACGGCTCAAAATCCATAACATCAACCTCTGCGCCAGTCATCAATGCAACTGCGCAAGTTCTCTGAGTAGGCAGGGTTGTCTTAGAATTATTTGGCTTGAAATATATCTCTCGGTGTACCAAGGGATCATCTCCTTTTTTGCTCCTGGGCGGAGGGAGATGAGTAGTAAGAATATGCCCTGGAATATTGGAACCTCTGGCCATTATGCTCGAATGTGTTTATTGTATCTGGACATAATTGCTGCCACAAGTTAACGAGAATTTCCGTTTTCTCGAGACGATGTTTGAAATCAAAATTGGGGAGGCATAATGTAACCCTCCACAAATTATGGTTTAATGCGTATCAATGGAATATGTCCTTGAGCATTTCGTTGATTAGTGACAATCTACAGGGTTCGTGCGGAATGAGTTGTTACCACTACAACTCACTAATTGCATATTTAGAAAAAAGTGCGAAGGTGGCGGTGACGACGAAGAGAGATTAAGAATTAGAAATTTCTTAAAGGCGCAACTCGCTGACGCACAAAAACAGATTGCATCATGTTTGAAATGAATACTTGGAAATGATAACATACTTCTACGCAAATCTTAGTTTAATTTGTAGTAATGACAAATCTTCTCCGGAATTTCGGACATTAATGACAATCTTAATGGTTCCTGCAGGATGAACTACTAGCATTAAAGCTTAATTATTGCATATCTAGAAACAAGTACGAAGGTAACGATGATGGCAAATTGCAACGAAGCATTGTACATTTCGTGCACCGGCCAACCCGCGAAACCGATTCCAAGAAATACCCAAGTATGGAAAGTGGTCGGATGAGTTACAAAAGAAAAAGGGCAGAAGATATACCCAGAAGACGTGAAGGGTCAATTGTCATATTGCATCTTAGTGACAGATATAGGCCGTCAATTTGTATGTCGCGGAATTTTGGCTACTGTTTGTGAGTAGGGGAACAACAGAAGCGCAATGGCGAGAGGGCAATTTGGATATTGTTGAACTTCAGGTTCTGTATATAAAAGCATGAGACATTGGGAAAATGACCAAGCAAATAGAAAGCGAAAGCATACGAGATGAATGGGGGTTTGTTTGCTAATTTGTAAATTGCAGAAGTCCGGGTGCTAGTTTCACACTATAGAACAATGGAAACACAATGTTAAACCTGCCCATGCAGGAACCCGCGATTCAAAAATTTTGTTCAATGGGAAACGAAGAAGTGGTTGGTCAGGCTGGTGATATAAAAGTAAGAATGGAAATCTGAAGACGTGAATCCACCAAATCCCGCACCTAGACATTTTCCAAAAAACGAGTAAGTAAAGAAAGGGAAAGCAGAGAGAAAAGAGAAATTATTATTTTTTTTCGAAAAACGAGTAATACACACTAAATATGTACTATAAAGTATGAACATGAGATGTTATAGAGCATGTACGGATCCTGCATTCCATACTTAGCCACTTTTTGGATCGCAGGTTCTTGAACTGGCGGCCTCTAAATTGGGCATCTATTGTTTCGTGGCCTACAAATAGCATCCAGAATTCCGCGATATTCAAATTGGTCAGTGGACCTGCAGGCTAGCTCGGTCAACATTGCACTCCTTTTGTTTCGTGTCATACAAAAAGCACTTGGAGTTCCACGATATACAAATTGACAGACGTACTCCAGGGTTGGTGGCCTCAAGAGTGCAATTGTTTACGGATATTAATCCCTATTAACTATTTAACATTATCTAAAATCATTATTTTCAATACTAAATTATTAATAATAAATATTGATATTGTACAATTTAATTAGACAAGAAGGTTTGTACAATATGAAACGGGGAAGTGGTTGGTCGATCGGGTTGGTGATATAAAAGTAAGTGAAATCTAAATACGTGAATCCGCCAACTTCCTTACCAAGAAATTTTCCTCGGGCTGGCGGGCTCAAAATTGGGCCTCTATTGTTCCGTGAGCTACAAATAGTACCCAAGAGTTCCACGATATACAAATTGACAGGCGGACTTGCGGGCTGGCTCGCTCAATATTGCATTTCTATTGTTCTGTGTCGTTCAAATAGCACTCGGAGTTCCACCATATACAAATTGACAGATGGACTCCAGGGTTGGCCGGCTCAAGCTTGCGGTTGTTTACGGATGGTGATCCCTATCAACTATCTAACACTACCTAAAAAACATTATTTCCAATACTAAAGTATTAATATTAAATATTGATATTGTACAATTTAATTACATAAAATTATAAGAGGATGTGAAATATCTTATTTAAAAGAAAAACACGCGTATTCAGAAACTTGCATTCCAAAAATTTTGTATAATATGAAATGGGCAAGAGGTCGGTCGGGCTGCTGATATAAAAATGGGTGGAAATCTGAACACGTGTATCCGTCAAGTTCCACACCTAGAAAATTTCTCAAGAAACGAGTTGTACATACCAAATATGTACTTTTATAAAGTATGGGCATGAGATTTTATAAAGCATGTACACAACCCTCATTCCATACTTAGCCACTTTTTGGATCGTGGGTTCTCGGGCTGGTAAGCTCAAAATTGGGCTTTCGTTGTTCCGTGCCCTACAAATAACACCAAGAGTTCTGCAATATACAAATTGACAAGCGGACTTGCGGATTATTTGAATTTTAAGGGCCTCCTGTTGATGTAATAACACATTTGGACTTGGGCCAGTTTATATTTGTTTCTTACAATATCAAACGGAGAAGCGATCAATCGGGCTGGTAATATAAAAGTAATTGAAATCTGAAGTCGCGATTCCACCAACTACCTCAGGTACAAGTTTTCCGAAAAATGAGTAATGCATACTAAGTATGTACTCTTATAAGGTATGGCCATGTGGTTTTTATAGAGTTTGTACGAATCCCGCATTCCATACTTGGCCACTTTTTGGATCACGGGTTCTCGGTCTAGCGGGATCAAAACTGCTCTGTATCCTACTAATAGCACACAGAGTCTCGCGATATACAAATTGACAGGTGAACTTGCGAACTGTCTCGCTCAACATTGCACTTCTATTGTTCTGTGTCTTCCAAACAACATTCGGAGGAAACGAGTAATACATACTAAATATGTATTTCTAAAAACTATGGACATCAGATTTGATAGAGCATGTATGGATCCCTCATTCCATACTTAGCCACTATTTGGATCGCGGGTTCTCGGGCTGGTAGGTTCAAAATTGGGCTTTTAGTGTTCTCTGCCCTACAAATAGCACCCACATTTCCGCAATATACAAATTAACAAGCGGACTTGTTGGCTATTTGAATTTTAAGGGCCTCGTGTTGATGTGATAGCACAATTGGACTTGGGCCAGTTTATATTCGTTTATTACAATATCAAACGGGGAAGCAGTTGGTCGGGCTGGTGATATAAAAGTAAGTGAAATTTGAAGTCGTGAATCCGCCAACTTGCGCACCTAAAAGTTTTTTGAAAAATGAGTAATACATATTAAGTATTTACTCTTATAAAGTATGGACATGAAATTTTTATATATCATGTACGAATCTCGCATTCCATACTTGGCCACTTTTTGGATCGCGGGTTCTCGAGCTGGCGGGCTTAAAATTGGGCCTCTATTGTTCTGTTCCCTACAAATAGCACCCACAATTCCGCGATATACAAATTGACAAGCGGACCTGCAGGTTGGCAAGCTCAACATTGCACTTCTATTGTTTCGTGTCCTCCAAATAGCACTCGACATTCCACAGTATACAAATTGACAGACGGACTCCAGGGCTAGAGGGTTCAAGATTGCCATTGTTTACGGATGGTAATCCCTATCAACTATCTAACATGATCTAAAAACATTATTTTCAATACTAAATGATTAATATTAAATATTGATATTGCACAATTTAATTAGACAAGAAAGTTTGTACAATTTGGTCAGGCTAGTGATATAAAAGTAAGTGGAAATCTGAACACGTGCATCCGCCAACTTCCACACCTAGAAATTTTACGAGAAACAAGCAATACATAGCAAACATGTACTTTTATAAAGTATGGACATGGGATTTTATAGACCATGGACAGATCCTTGATTCCATACTTAGCCACTTTTTGGATTGCGGGTTCTTGGGCTGGTGGGCTCAAAATTGAGCCTCTATTGTTCCGTTTCCTACAAATAACACCCAGAGTTATGTGATATACAAATTGACAGGCAGACTTGCGGGCTCTCTGGCTCAACATTGCACTTTTATTGTCCCGTGTCCTCCAAACAACACTCATAGTTCCATGACATACAAATTGACAGAAGGACTCTAGCACTAGCGGGCTCAAGATTGTGATTGTTTACGGATAGTCATCCTATCTAACATTATCTAAAAACATTGTTTTAAAATACTAAATTATTAATATTAAATATCGATAGTGTACAATTGAATTACATAAAATTATTAAAGGATGTTAAATCACTTATTTTAAAAAAAATGAAGGAAACAAAATAAGTTTTTTAAAATTCTATCACAGCAAGCATAACAACGACCAACGAGCAATACATAGTAAACATGTACTTTTATAAAGTATGGACATGAGATTTTATAGAGCATGTACGGATCCTTCATTCCATACTTAACCACTTTTTAGATCGCGGGTTCTCGGGCTGGCGGGCTCAAAATTGATCCTCTATTGTTTTGTGTCCTACAAATAGCACCCTTGGTTCCGCGATATACAAATTGACAGGTGGACTTGCGGGCTCTCTGGCTCAACATTGCACTTCTATTGTCCCATGTCCTCCAAACAACATTCAGACTTCCGCGACATACAAATTGACAGAAGGACTCCAGGACTGGTAGGCTCAAGATTGCGATTGTTTATGGATGGTCATCTTATCTAACATGATCTAAAAACATTATTTTCAAATACTAAATTATTAATATTAAATATTGATATTGTACAATTGAATTACATAAAATTATCAAAGGATGTTAAATCGTTTATTTTTAAAAAAATGAAGGAAACAAAATAAAGTTTTTTAAAATTCTACAACCATAAGCATAAGAATGACCAATTTGAATTTTAAGGGTCTCTTGTTGATATGATATCACAATTGCACTTCACACAGTATATATTCGTTGATTTCAAATTATTCCAGGAGATTAGTTTTACCAAGTTCACCGATTAAGCAAAAAATGCTAAAACAACGACGAAATTGAATTTTAAGGGCCTCTTGTTGATATGATAGCACAATTTCACTTCGCACGGTATATATTCGTTGATTTCAAATTATTCAAGGAGATTAATTTTACCAAGTTCATCGATTAAGGAAAAATGCTAAAACAAGCCACATACTACATTTGCATCACAGTGCCATAGAAATTATCAGGCGGATTTGCGGGCTAGCTGAATAAAAATTTCAATTCTATTGTTCTGTGTCCTCCAAACGACAATCGGAGTTCCGCGATAGACAAATTGACAGACAAAACACACAACCAAGAACCAACTAAACTTCAAACAGGCCGCAAGCAAGTTCCCACAAGGTTCCATAGAGCAAGACGCATCGACCTATGCATCAAACAATTTGATATACAAAGAAAAGACGTCGTCGCATTCGTTTTGTCTTGCATCTGGTATATGTTCCCAGTAGAAAATAACCGGGGCCATGGGATATATGGGGTTTGCTGCCATGCTTCCCATTTTTTGGACCGAATAATCCTATGTGCATGCAATCCCAAGTAGCCGAGTCCGACGAACATTCATCTGGATGTTGAAGAAATATTACAGAGACACGTGAGGTATTTTCGTTTCCTACCAAAGTTTGATATATTTTTTTCCCTTCTTCAGCCGATATGAAAAATTGCATTGTCCTCATTTAAGGTGAATTTGTTGTGTATCCGAAGGTCTCGCAACATGTATACATTGCTTGCCTTTTTCTGTAGATACGTTTCATACGACAATTCTGCCTACTTAGGAAGCACATTTTGTAACAGAGTTTGCTTAATTGTACAATGCATGGTTGTGTTGCCCACGGTTCGGATGGAAGCATTGACGCAATGTCCATATATATATGGAAATTTTTCACCACATCACAGACAATCAATCGTATCATCACTTATCAAAGCGGAGCTGGAAGCAGGAGAGTTGCATTTCGCACATACATGTTCAAAGTGGGTCGAGTACACATTGGCTGCAACTAAAACACCTTCAACTTGGGAACACAATCATAGGAATTAATACATTGAACAATATAATACACAACTGCACCCCCCCCCGTCCTTAAAAAAATAAAAATAAAATAAAATAGGTCACATAAACTTGTTGAAGTCTATTTGTATAAGCAAAGTGAGGATGATTTTTTGGATGTATACACACAACAATTGTAGAGCTAGCTAGTTTCTTCAGATCCTGTACTATATCTACTCGCAACTCTGTTACAAACATTGCCTAGGTTGTCCGAAAGATCCTTTCTCTAACATCCCTTTTCTTTGTTATATTTTTGAAGAGCATAAGTGGAATCTTCCCTTTATGCAATTGTTGCTTTATTGATGAAAACAAGTTTGAATACGTATCAAACAATTGCAGTTGCATTTAAACAGGGATTATTTTAAGGATGGAAATTTGTTTTAAAATGTAGAAACCTTGGCGAATCTTACTAATCCTTCATATGTCAACTATAAATGTTTGGCGATATTTTTGCAAAAATATTCAAATTTATGAGTATTTAATATAGTTTTTATAAAATTTTGGCGATTTTTAAGGTAAAATAATTTTATCCTATAGAATTTGGGCGAATCATTTTTAAAATAGCGAATCTCGTTTTTGGAAAAACATGGAAAATTATCCCATGAGCTAAATTTAGCCCCTAAAATCATCCCTATGCAACATGGAACAGTGCAATATTTGTGTAACTTACCCGAGATACATGCACATGCAAAAGCAAAGGACAAAATTGAATATGAAAGCAGTACCATTGCCTTGTCGTTGTCTGACTCTCCATCCTTTATATGGAGAACGTGTTGCGAGTTAAGTTTTCTAGCCAGTGTGACGGCTGCGCCAATCGTTTTGATTGGGTAAATATCAGTGCTCTGTGCAGGCTGGTTGATAGTTGAGTCTGGGACGAAACGATATTCTGAACAAACAACATAATTTTTTTCCATAATACTTGTTTCGTTGAGAGAAATAATTCAATCACAATCACCACGGTCATATACTGTTTTGGGCAATATATTAAAATTTGTAATGGATATCCCATTACCCGACAATATCTTTTTTGCATGTTTCTGGACAAATTGTGGAGGAATAGTCAGTGTCACTGTCATCATGGTCTCTTTGTCTGTCATGTCAGCACGCATAATGGATCTAGTTTTGTTTTCCTTGTCCAAGTAGGTGCCATAGACGACCTTTATGTCCCTGATGAACACTTGTCCAGTTTGGCAGCTGTTCAAGCCCTCTATTGATAGTACTTTGGATGTTACAACTCTAGACCTGGTGACAATTTTTGAACAAGAAAACTAAAGTGAATGGTAGTGTGCATTTTTTTTTTTCGTATTCTTCTTTCACTGGCATAAATCTATAAGTACATGCATAAATTCGATGAACTATGGAGCCAGAGTTTTGCAACCACACCTCTTAGTCTGTGGAACATGCGGCACGTTCGACGTCTCGCTTGTACTTGTTGATACTTCTTGTGAACTGCAAACCATGTATTGCAGATGACATCAACATATTCACCATGCCATATATGAATATATAGCTGAGGATATTTGTTTGGTAAACATAGTAAGAGAAGAGTGTATGCATCTTTACCTTTGGCCTTGCCGGTCTGCTGATGTCTGGGATGACTGACTGCTCATGCCCATGTCACTAGTCCAACTTTTTATGATGCAAGCATGTGCAGATGAACATGAGGACTAAACACACATGTGCATTGTATATTGTCCATTAGAATGACTAAATAACCGTAAAGTTGTATGCATCTGATTTTCTTAACTAGAAAAATGTTTAACAGTAAACAGGGCGTGAAAGCGGGGCACCACGGCCAATCTGTATATCACGGACCCTCGGAAGTCAGGGGAACAATCTTGAACCTTCCATCTCGACACTCGTAATAGAGAAAGTGGGTAACTATGGAATAAGGTAGAAGCGCGACCATAGATGTGAAAATTTTAGTCCGCCAACTGGCGCACCAAGGCATTTTCGGAAAGAACACTAAGTAGATGAATTAGAAAACAGAAGGGATAATAGAAAACAAAAAAAGTAGAAATAGGGAGGCCAGAAAGGCTCATTGTTGCCAAGCCATCGTTTTCAAGTCTAATATTATATGCCCCCACCTGGTTTGTATATTTAATTTACTAGCACAATTGGTATACCTTTTAGAAGATTGTACCACATAACCCTCTACTGTTGCACAAAACAATTCATCTTCCTGTCCAACCAACCTGTTTTTTCCAAGGTAGCAACATCGAATATGCAATGGACATGAAGGAAAGTTAGTATGAAGATAGACATCTAAAAGAAAGAGAAACATGTCTATTTACCCGCCAAAGAGTCCATCGTCCTCTCCAACCATTCTGTTTCTTTAAATTCAACAATGCAGTGAAAACACAACGGAGATGAAGTAGGTTAGTATGCAGGAAGGCATGTAATGAAGATAACTTATAATGAAGGCAGACATGTAAAAGAAAGAGAAACATGGCTATTTACCCGCGAAAGAGCCCATCGTCATCTCCAACCATTATGTTTGTTTAAATGTAGCAATGCAGCGAAAACACAATGAACAAGAAGCAGGTTAGTATGCAAAAAGGCATGTAACGAAGATAAGTTACCATGTAGGAAGGCACAAAACATGTACATATAATAAACTAGGCGAACACATATACAGACAATAAATTAAATACAAAACAATGCAATATGAAATAACAATATAAGCATGCACCTTTCTATATCCTCTTCAACTGATGCAGTCAAGACTCCATCGTTTTCTTCAGTTATTCTGTTTGTTTGAATGTGGGAATGCACAAAATACAATGAACATGAATGGAAGCTGGTATGCACCGGAGAACAAGCAATATGTACATACACTAAAAGAGAGTCAACGAACAGTCTAAAAGATAGGCAGAAACATGAACCTTTGCGCTTCTCCATCCATAGCTGTAAATGTGTAATTTTTTTCCCTGCCCAAAATATATTACAAGCCACAAAATATTACGAAATAGCATGGTCGTAGCTAAACAATTTATGGTTTTCCGTGGAAAATTATCCAGATATGCTTCCACCAATCGAACTACATGTTCTTTATCCTCTACACAGACTGTTGTGCCCACGATACAAGATTTTGGTTTTCCGTGGCAAACTACCCAAACATGCTTCCAAACATTGAAATATAATCTTGCAGAATCTTTGGTGTACATATCATATCTCAAGTACAACACAAATTGTATCGTACGCACACCAGTCTGTGTAGAGGACAAAGAACATGTAATGTCATATGGACACATCTGACCATACATGGTTTATAAATGTAGCCTGCATATGCTTTATCCTAACAAAAAACAACGGATATTGCAATTTCACATGTAATTCTCGAACAATTTTGGATGCAACTATTTTCTTTCATGCCAACACTGAAGCACCAGCAAAATCTCACAGCAGAACAGATATCGACCTCGGTAGATAGGGAAAATAACACAACTGCATGTCGACTCATCGGTGCAGGGGTTGAACACCGTAATGCACCCCAAAAACAACCATAATCCAAAAAAAATAAAATTAAGCCCTAATATTGGCTCAATACCCCTTAATTGGGGCATATTATATTAGTAATGTTATTTTATTTATGTCGACTTTAGGCCATTAGTTGTAATTATACCTCCTAATCTCCTATATATACCAAGGAGACATTTTCATTTTAAATCATCTTGTAATTGAACATTTAAGTGGGGTAAAAGGAGGTTGCCCCATCAAAGAGGCTTATTATCTAAAATTATCTCTTTTTCAAGGCGTTGAGTACTTTTTCTGGGGATTTTCTATGCTATATTGATATTTGGTTCTTAACATATGGTATTAGAGCTCAAGGTCTTAGGGTTTCGCTACTACATCTGAGACACCTTGGAATTTTTGCTATAACTTTTTTTCTAAAACGTTTCAGAAGGAACGGATTGGAGGATATTTAGTAGATGGATCAAGGTACGTTGGGTTCAAATTCCATCCCCTGAGGCCTTATACTTTTAGAGATACAACCTATACAAGATAGGGTTCTAGAATCATCCTGAACTGAGTAATTGCGGAATTTTCGCTATAAAAACTTTTCTGTAACATTTCAAACCCTGAACTCCGGAGGCTATTTACAGAAATTAGTAAGGTATTTGTGGTAAAAATTTCATATTCGGGGTCATCTTAAATGTGTAGATACACCTTGTGTAAGATAGGGTATTTGGCTAGTCCTATTGACTAGTTTCAAGAAGGTGTTCCAGGTAAAACAATCATAACATCTTCCTAGAGTATCCAAATTGAGTGGGACTAGTTTCATTGGATCGTGGACAGTTTGGAGTATATCTGGTACGAGTTTCAAAATTTTATATCAATTATTTTGTGCGGGGCACGCTATACAAGTGAGATCTCCTGGAAAGGCCAAAAATCGCAAAGTTGTGGGGAAGTTACCATAAATTCCACTTGGCACATCCAATTTTGATCAGACCTGTGGCATTGCAGAGAAGAAATATCAGAGAACTACATAAAAGAAAGTTTCGTACCCAGAAGGGCCGAAACTTGGGAGATACAATAGAAGAAATATTGTCTATCAGAACCACCTCAAAATCGAGGTTCAAAAGTGATACTTGGCCAACATGCCACCCAAAATGGGAACTTCTACACCAAATAAGCCTTCAAATAATCCTACTTGGACTCTTGATGAAGGTGAAGAAATGCGTAGGGACATAAATGATTTACAAAAGAAGATAGTAACAAAAGATGAACTACAAGAGATGATGGAGGGTTTAAAAGGGGAGATCATGGAAGTATTGAAAAATTTCGTCACAGAGAAGACACCTAAAAGTGAAAATGCATCCCATGAAATTCATGATGAGGACACAAGGAAGGTGAATCAAGAATGGAGAAACTCCAACTTTGGTTTGAATACCAACCATGTTCCTAAGATTGATATGAGAAAGTTTGATGACAAGGACCCAATCACATGGATACTTCAGATGGAGCAATTCTTTGATCTCTATGATGTGCCACATACACAAAAGGTATGAATTGCTTCTTTATATTTAGAACCTAATCAATTTGTATGGTATTGATGGCTTTGTTCTCGCAAATCACTCGTCACTTGGACAATTTTCACGGAAGGAATGATAGCACACTATGAGGATACAAGGAGCAATACCTTCTTTAGCCAATTGATAAATCTCAAGCAAAAGGGTTCAGTTACCGAGCACATTGAGAACTTCCAAAGATTGAATATAAAGGTAACCGATATTCCAGATGAGCACT
>ML798072.1:42307-62260 GCA_009831015.1 Picea engelmannii
AAAATTCTGAAACTCACACCCAAAATACTACAGACTGTCCACGATCCAATGCAACCAGTCCCACTCAATTTGGATACTCTAGGAAGAAGTTATGATTGTTTTACCTGGAACACCTTCTTGAGACTAGTCAATAGGACTAGTCAAATACCCTATGTTGCACTGGGTGCATCTACAAATTTAAGATGACCCAGAATCTGAACTTTTTACCACAAATATATTACTAATTTATGTAAATGGCCTCCGGAGTTCAGGGTCTGAAACGTTACAGAAATTTTTTTTATAGCGAAAATTCCACAGTGACTCATTTGAGGATGATTCAAGAACCCTATCTTGTACAGGCTGTATATCCGAAAGTATAAGGCCTCAGGAGCTGAATTTTGAACCCAACGTACCTTGATCTGTCTTCTAAATATCCTCCAAGCCGTTCCTTCTGAAACGTTGTAGAAAAAAAGTTATAGCGAAAATTCCACGATGTCTCAGATGTAGCAGCGAAACCCCAAGACCTTGAGCTCTAATACCATATGTTAGGAACCAAATATCAATATAGCATAGAAAAACCTCATAAAAAGTACTCAACGCCTTGAAAAAGAGATAATTTCAGATAATAAGCCTCTTCGAGGGGGCAAACTCCTTTTACCCCACTTAAATGTTCAAGTACAAGATGATTCAAAATGAAAATGTCTCCTTGGTATATATAGGAGACTAGGAGGTATAATTACAAATAATGGACTATATCCAACATAAATAAAATAACATTACTAATCTAAATTACAACTAATGGCCTAAAGCCGACATAAATAAAATAACATTGTTAATCTAATATGCCCCAATTAAGGGGTAATGAGCCAATATTAGGGCTTAACAGATTCAAACAATTCCTCTGATCCTATGAAACCAAAGGGGATAATAGTTGCATATACAAGAAAATTTGCATATAATGCAAGTGGAACAACAGTCCACTCTACATTTTTTATGCCTTTTAACAAGTCACAGTTTCTTCCACTCAGCAAGGAAATGTTAGATGCCTTGTCTAAGCTTTATGGCGAACTGCAACTTGTCTTCATAGATGAGGAATATTTGATTGGAAGTTGCTTCTTATATTCCATTAACAACCAACTAAGAAACATAAAACATGTGCACACCAAATACTTTGGAAACATTGACATGATATTCTGCTGGGATCTTTACCAGGCGCAACCCATCCAAGATTCTTTGATATTTGAACAACCTATGGTCAATATGAAAACAATGAAGCATGACCTCTGGAAAGACAATATAAAATTCTTTGAATTACATACTACAATGCGCTAGACAGATGAAACATTTATTGCAATTCTGAATAGAATGCGAACAAACAACCAAACACATGATGACTTAACATATATCAATTCAAGGTGCATGCGACTTGCACCAACAGACCCAACCTTCCCTTACCTATTCTACATGAATAGGGATGTTGCAATGCATAACAGGTACATGCTATCGCTCATTCCTGGTGATGATATCATCATCAATTCAATTGACCTCGAAGAAGACAACCATGGAAATGTACCACGTCATGAACACACAACCACTTTGCCTTTGCAACTTGTACTGAAATTAGACATGTTGGTTGAAATATATGCCTGCAACTATGATTCATGGGATGGCTTGGTGAATGGTGCAGATGGAATACTCAAAGGCTATACCAAAACATAAAAACTTGATGTCCTCTGGATTAAGTTCCATGAACCGCATATAGGCCATCGACAAGCAAAAAAGTTGGCTTATCTATATAATTCAAACACAGCACGGGATTGGACGCCTATCTTACGAATATAAAAACTAGTATCGACATTAGCAAAGACAGGTCGACTGAAGATTCGAAAACAGTTTCCAATTAAACTTGCATGTGCATGTAGAGTCCACAGATCGCAAGGACTAACACTTGATAGTGTTGCATTTGACCCTGCTGGAATTCAAATACATGGACTTGTATACACAACATTGTCCCGTGTCAGAAGTATAGACTCCTTGTATTTACTAAGTGCTCTTACAAAGATAACTTCAAAGTCAAACACAAAGTTGATATTGAGATGCAAAGCCTTAGGACTACCACAAAGTGGCATCTATAGTATGATTACCAATCCATATAAACAGACTCATCTATATCAATTCCTCACTTAACACGCGCAGCCTACATTGACACATGGATGATATACTCAATGACTATGACACAATGCAATCCGATATTCCGTGCTTGCAGGAAACATACATGACATTATGCATGCAAAACAATCAATTTCCAAATCACAATTGCATATCGAGCTACAATACACATGGGGTGATGATATTAGTGAAAAAACATGTAACAATTTTGGAGCATATGCATTTCGAAGAAAACAATGTTGAGATGGTGCTCGCAAAAGTAATTCTCCATGGATCAGAAATTGCAATATTGAATCTCTATGATGCTTCACATGCAACATTCTCCAACATACTAAATGTTCTTTCCAATGCATTAGAGCATTTGCATAGGAACGAAACCATTGTCATTGTAGGAGACTTCAATATTGACATGCTACAAAATAATGCTAGAACAAAAGAATTGGAAAACTACATGTGCAAATACAATCTCTGCTTTCTTTTGGACAAGATAAACCATGTACAAAACACACTTATTGACCATGTATGGTCGAATGTGTTCATTTGTCAATACAACATCTTTATCTTAGACACATACTGGTCTGATCATGATACGATTGGTATTGCACTTGAATTATGAAATATACATCAAACATATTGCAAAATCATATTTCTATGTTTCAAAGCATATCTGTCTAGCTTGTTGCACAAAACCAAGTTATCCAACTTCTTAGTTTTTCCTGGTTTGTAATTGATTTTGGACACAAATTTTTTTTACACAATCTTTTATATATACACATACATGGATGAAGAAAAAAAAATGGTACATTCTTCTAACACTATCTGTTACTCTATTCCTTTTATTCTATTTTATTTACTATATGTACATATTCCTTGTTTTTTCCTTACATATCAACTTATGTTCATGTTCATTTTGTTTTGTACTTTCTTTCATTGAAACAAACATGAAAACTGGACAAGGCAAAGAACTCTTAACCATAAATGTAGAAGAGTACATGCAAAGGTGCATACTTCTACCAGTATTCCATATCCAATTGTTTTTCATTTGCTCTGTCTATACTTGTTCCACTGGTTTGCAGCTCTTCTGTTTTTTTTCCTTAGATACTGCATATCTTCCTGTATATTAACTTATCTTCATGTCAATTGTATTTTCTGTGCCGCTACCTCGAAATAAATAAATTTGTACTCCATATTTTTTCATGTGTTCCTACGTAGCAACTTGCCTTCATGTCCATTGTATTCTTTGTATTGCTACATTGAAAAAAGAACAAACTAATTGAACATGAAGATGGAGCCTTATGTGTCGCAGCTGAGAAAGCTGGAGTACAATCTTCCAAAAGGTATGGCTACAATGGTGCCACAACAAATACAATACGTATGCCTAATGCACATCCATATCAAGTATGAACAATATACACATGTTCATAGCCACTGTTTCAGAAGTGACATGGACATGGGCAGTGAATCGTCGCAAACATTAGCACAATGACAATGCCAAAGGTAAGGATTCAAAGATTATGCTCTTGCTATGTTTACGAAACAAATATCCACAATTATTTGTTCTGCTATGCCATGGTAAATATGTTTATGTCGTTTACACCACATGTTTTTTAGTTCACAAGAAATATCGACAAGTAGAAGTGAAACCTCCATCATAGTACAAGGTCCAGAGACTAAGTGATATGGTCAGAAAACTTTGATTTGCATATGTTGTCCAATTTGTGCATATATTGAAGCTTGTCATATTTTAGAATATGCTTGCATGTAAGAATGCCAAGTCATATATTTTGTCTATTGCTTGTTGAAATAGATATGAACAACATCTCTTTTAACTTGAACCAAGGTTTGTTAAGCTCCAACTATATTCCATGGCCGAGAACGTTTTTCCCATAGTTGATGTGTTTCTATCGCTTGATAATTATCAGACTAAGTGTTGTTGTGTGAGGCATACAGTTCTTTGCTCCCTTTCTTTTTCCTCTTCTATACTTAACCATTTTCCCTTTTCTTCTTCCCCTCTATTATTCATTTATGGTTCTATACTTAGTCACATATCTATGCTTGTGGGTTCCCAAGGTGGCGGAGTGAGAAATTATATATCCATCTATATCTTCACATCACGCATCCGATCAACCATTGTTCATTTCCATACTTAGCCAATTTTAAGGCCGTGGGTTCCTGCATAGGCGCTATCGAACTCTCATGCCCCGTGTTCGTGTATACATCTTGCACCCAAAACTTCAGTGATATACAATTCAACCCCGGACTCCTCGAACTCTCAAGCCTCACTCTACCTACGATAACTTCGTCTAACCGCCCCGCCTTTCCATACTTAAGACCAAGTGTTGTTGTGTGACGCATACAATTCTTTGCTCCATTTCTTTTTCCTCTTCTATACTTGTTCGTTTTTCCCTTTTCTTCTTCCCCTCTATTATCCATTTTTGGTTCTATACCTAGTCGCATATCTATGCTCGCAGGTTCCCAGGGTTTCATAGTCATAAATTCTATATCCATCTATATCTTCACATCATGAGTCTGACCAACTGTTGTTCGTTTCCATACTTAGCCAATTTTATGCGCGCGGGTTCCCAGCCAGGCCCTATCGAACTCTCATGCCCCATGTTCGGGGTATACATCTTGCAACCAAAACTTTAGTAGTCTACAATTTGACCTCGGGATCCTCGAATTTGCAAGCCTCACTCTACCTACGAGCTTGTTGAAATAGATATAAACAACATCTCTTTGGACTTCAACTAGGGTTCGTTGAGCTCTAGCTATATTTCATGGTTGAGAATGTTTTTCCCATAGTTGATGTGTTTCTATCGCTTGATAATTATCAGACAAAGTGTTGTTGTGTGAGGCATAAAGTTCTTTTCTCCCTTTATTTTTCCTCTTCTATACTTAGTTGCATTTCTATGCTTGCAGGTTCCCGGGTGGCGGACTGAGAAATTCTATATCCATTTATATCTTGACATCACGAGTCCAACCGACCTTCGTTCGTTTCCTTACTTAGCCAATTTTATGGCCACGGGTTCCCGGGTAGGCGTTATCGAACTCTCATGCCCCGTGTTCGAAGTATACATCTTGCACCCAAAACTTGGGTGATCTACAATTTGACCACATACTCGAATTTGCAAGCCTCACTCTACCTACGATGACTTCGTCTGACCAGCCCGCCTTTCCATACTTAGTCATTTCTTCAAAGTTTCGAGGGTTCAAGGACTCCCAGGTTCACAAAAGTATCAAAACATTTTTCGCTCCCCTCCATCCCCGCCACCTTCGCCCCTTCCCAATGCACATCAATTATGCTTTTACTAGTGACATCTCACCACAGATGTTCGAAAAGATTGGCATTAATAAGCAGAAAACTCGAGGACATCTCCCATTAAAATGCATTAATGGGAGAATATTATGGAATCTGATTAGTTTCTTTCTGTCAATCTTGAATTGGCAAAAAATTGTTGGTTATTTTAGTTTTTTTAAGGCATCATTGTAGCAAGAATGCAATATTGTGCTAGCCCACTGTCATCTACAAAGGTGTTGAGATGAAGCCCCTCTTTAGTATTGTGCATATATTACAGCTTGGTATATTTGAGAGTATGCGTGCATATGAAAATGTTAATCCACCCTTCAAATTTGAACATGGTTTGCATTTGGGCCACAAAAAATACTAATAAAATAAAATAATATGAACAATGTTTAAGTAAATATAAACAAATTATCTTCTAACTTGAATATGATTTTGTCGAGGTCGAGGTATATTGCATAGCTGACAATGTTTTTCCCATAGTTAATGTTTTCGACCACCGGTTCCCGGACTGGCGCTATCGAACTCTCATGCCCCCTATTCCATGATATACATCTTGCACCCAAAACTTTCGTTATCTACAATTCGACCCCAGACTCCTCAAATTCGCAAGCTTCACTCTACCTACGATGAGTCTGTCTGCGTCTGTCTAACCGCCTCACCTTTTCATACTTAGTCGATTTCCCTTCCACCTTCGCACACTTTCCCAATACAAATTGATTACGCTTTTATTAGTGACAATTCACCACACAGGTTCAAAAAGATTGGCATTAATGAGTGAAAAGCTCAAGGACATCTCCCATAAAAATGCATTAAACCAATATTTACGGGAGATTATATTACCATCCTCCAATGTTCATTCTAGATACTATCACACAATTACTGTCACTTGTAGCAATATAAACAAATCTTCATCAAAACATTAACTTTTCTCAAAGGCACCCCAGTCGCCTGAAGTGAGCGATATTTGGATCCATCAACTAAACCTCCCTATTATCGAATTGGCAGAGGTCAATATTGTGGCATCTATTTTTTATTTTTTTTGTGGATCTTGAGCTCGGAAAAATTGTTTTTTACTTTAGCTTTTTTAAGGCATTATACCCCACATTTCCATACTTAGTCGATTCTTCACCTCATGTTGTCACAGATTTGTGGGTTCCTGGGCTCTCAGGTTCACAAAAGTTTTAAAGCAGTTTTCGCTCCCGTCCATCCCCGCCACCTTTGCATGCTTCCCAGTGCACATTAATTATTCTTTTATTAGTTACAACTCACCAGACACATCGAAAAGATTGGAATTAATAGGCAAAAAGGTCGAGGACATATCCCATTAAAATGCATTGAACCAAGATTTACGGGAGATTATATTATCATGCTCCAACGTTCATTTTAAATACTATCAGGAACAAAGGAACATTCTCATCACCTTATGGATGTAGCTCGACAACATTTCTATGGAGATACCCTGAATATTTTTGGGCGTGACGACCATATTTTTCAGTGGTTCAGAGATTATGACTACTACTCGTCCCGTTCTGCCCAGAAGGAAGTTATCTGAACATCCATAATTTCACGAGCAGGTTGTGTCCCTGAATTTTTTGACTGTAACAAGTTGGTCACCTGTTGCACCGAAAACTATATTTTGAACCAACGGATTATCCAGTTCTGGAACCATTCCCGAGTCTCCCTATCACCTCAAGTATTTCAAAAGATGTTAAGACTTCTCGACCCAACGCCTACTTTCAAGGGTGAGAATTACAAAAAGTTCTTAAAGAAGCATTATAATGAATTGGACCTCTTGTCGAAGTTCTTAGAGAACCCAGTGGTCGGTCCCGGGGACATGACCAGATTACAGGTTAGTGCATTTAAAAACCCTTTTCGGGAAATTGCATGGCTTTTCACGAGGATAACGGGACAAGAAAGTACAACCAACATCTATCGGATGATTCTGTATATTTTATATTTTACGGTGAAGGAACAAGCCATATTCCATTGGGAAAGTTGATTTCCATTGAAATCTCTTCCCAGTTATTGCAATACACAAGGGAGAAGAAATTATTTATGTCATCTGATTTAATTTTCGCAGTGGCGAATTGCTGTCCATTCCCTGGATTATCTGTGTGTAAGAAGGTAAACTACGAACTTGACCCAGTAACCTTCTGGTACCAAATATTATGGAGACATGACACCTCCCAACACTTTTATGAAGTCTTTAATGATTTTGTTTCAGTTTTTAAAGCATCGATATTTGGAAAGTATTTTCCCCGATTGTCTGACTAGGTGACCAAGTTCTTGGATAGGAAGGGCACACTAGAAGAAATGGAGAACTATAATGTTATAAGGATTTTTGGGTCTAAACAAAATACTTGCTTCCTTCCATGTCACATATCTGGTACAATGTTTTTTACTAAAATAGCAAGGCAGTACACCTACTCATTGCATTTTTTCCATGAAAAGAGAAAAAGTCAATTCATCTCTCTACCTTGGAAAGTTGGGGATTTCATGGTTAGGAATATGAACAAGAGTGACGGTTTCACGAGCCACTTCCACAACTTCAATTTGAAATGTGTTGAAAAGTAAAAGGGTTCGACCCTGATGGTATTTTTGTAGAACACCTATTGGCTGTCAGTTTCAACGATTCTTTCACTGACAGTATCCTGAATGAAGGCGAAGATAAAGCCTCAGGAAGTTCTACTCGTGACATTGACAACCTAGAGACAATACTCAACACCAATGATTCATACAAGCAAAAAGGAAAAGGCCCGGGTGAGAAAAGTGCCCAATCCCTAATCGCCACACCCAAGACTACAACATCTCGGAGCAGTACTCCAACGACCTACCCAAGTAAGAAAGTCACACACAGTTCTTCAGGTAGAGGAGGAGATAAGAACCCTCCCTTCGACAAAATTGAAAGTTCTCACAAACTTTCCTCGAGCAAAAAAAGGAAAACAATAGTGCAAGAACAGGAGAGACCGAGGGGAGAAATTGATATCCACGATCTCTCCCTCGAAGATATGGAACTAGAAATTGACATTAACAAAATGTTCCCTGATAACGACTAGCTAGAGAGCACTACTCCGCATAATCCTGAGATGGAAATAATTGGGATCGATACCTTGGATGAAGAAGAGTCTTTTGCATTCCAGAGCACTGTTTTTGACAGCGAATCCAAAAAATTGGTTATTGAAAAGAGAGATGTAAAGAATAAGAAAGGGAAATCTCATTTAGAGATCAACCTACGGAACATGCACCCTTCCCAGATCTCCCAGATACACCGAGTAGCTGGAGATGCTCTAGACAACTCTATTAGCGACCTTGAATTGAAAAATGTCATTTTAATGGAGTGAATCAAAGAATTGGAGGGAGTTCTAATGCCTCTTCCATTGTTTGCTACTCCTTTGGCAATGATCGGGCCCACCACACCTGGGAAAAAGTTAAAAGGATCAACAAGCCTTCTCACATCAACCTGAGGTTATTTGGAAAAGAATATAAATAAAAGAATGGAATTATAACATAAGCTTGGGAGATGCCAAAGAGTATGATCTCTTTTGGAACAAGAGCACATGCTTTTCATGAGTATCTGCAAGCAGATCTCAAGAATGAGCAAGGTTTCTACCTCGATGCAGTTGTAGCATTTGGTGTTAAAGTTACTTGTATGACAAAATTCAGAAGAAGAGAGGAGGATCTCCCTTCCCTGGATCGAATAGACCAACTAAACGCATGCTAGAAAGAAAAGGTAAAAAACTTGAATGGTATTGTTCAAGCATGTAGCCAGGCCATATCTAGAAGAGACAAACTATTCAAGAAGTTAATTGAGATAGATCTAGCTAGCAACACCAATGAAGTCCAAGACCCGAAATTGATATTCAACTCCTTGTTTTTAACCAAGCAACCATTTGATGATCAAGTTCATATCTATAAAAGACTGTCATTTGAAAATTTCTATGGCATTCTTGAATATGGTGAAGATGACGTGAAAAATTGGCTAGTCAGTTATTCGATTAAAAACTAAGATATTCAAGAAGCATTGCACAACTTATCTATTGATCTAAGGGACTTGGAAAGTGAATTCTTCAATATAAAAATCCGGCATGAAATCAACGTGGTGCCCATGAGGAGCTACATCGAAGAGTGGTTCAAAAAGGCTGTCGACAAGATTACCAATGAAGGGCAAAGGAAACTTCACACGGTTCCCATAACCATCGAGGAAAGCCATAAAAGGACATCGGCGAGCAAATGACAAGACATGGGACACCATCATAGTAAGCTAATGTTGATCACATTCTTTTGTCTTTGTCGATGTCTTCATCCAATTACTCTAACAAAGCTTTAACTGAGGATTGACAATTTTCTCTTTCTTATTGCCAGGTCTTGTTGTTTTCCATCACCGACTTTCTTCTTTCTACAAACTTGATTCTTGTACATCTTTGCTTTGTAGTCCGTAGGAGCCCCAATCCCAATCATTATGGCAAACACATTTATATTTCACAGAATATGTACTAAACTATATATATATTTTTTACAAATTCCAAGACAATTATTTTGGAAAATATTCTCAAATGTATTTTGTAACCCAGTTTATCTGAATATAAAATATTTGAGCTTTTTCTATGGTGATCTTCAATGTTTGGTGTTGTTTTGTGAATTTCGTATTTCTTTTTTAAAATAACTCATTTCCCTGTACATGTTGGGGTCATGTTCCTGTTTAATATTGTGCATATATTGCAGCTTCCTATATTTCAGAATATGCTTCCATATACAAAATGTTAAGTCATATATTTTTTGTCTATTGCTAATGGGTTTGAGCAAAATTTGCGAGTAGAAAACACCCTTCAAATTGGAACATGGTTTACATTTGGACCACAAATAATCTATTAAGATACATTAATATGAATACATTTTAAATAAATATAAACAAAATCTCTTTAAACTTGAACCTGACTTTCTCGAGCTCCTGGATTGGTCACAGGTTCCCATGTTAGCGGAATGCCAGATCCTCATCTCCATCTATATCGTCACATCATGAGCCCGACCGACCGCCATCCCTTTCAACACTTAGCCAATTGTCTCATTGCGAGGTCCCGACTTAGCGTTATCGAATTATTATGCCCCGTGTTCCGTGATATACATCTTGCACCCAACACTTCTGTGATATACATTTTGCACCCAACACTTATGTGATTTACAATTCGATCCCGGACTCCTGGAAGTCGCAAGCTTCACTATACCCGGGTTCACAAAAGTTTCAAAACATTTATTGCTCTCTTCAATCTTCGCCACATTCCCGCCCTTCCCAATGCACATTCATTATCCTTTTACTAGCAACAACTCAACACACAGGTTCGCTTATTGGCATGACTAAGAAAAAAACGCGTTCAACCGCGATTTATAAGAGTCCAAATGACTGTCGTTGCTTTTCATACCTAGCCAACGCTAGTCCCCGAGTTGGCACTATTATAAATCTTGCACCCAAAACTTTCGTCATCTACAATTCTGTGATATACATCTTGCACCGAAAACTTTTGTGGTCTACAATTCCTCCACAAATTGGAACATGGTTTACATTTGGAACTTAAATAATCTATTAAGATACATTAATATGAATACATTTTAAATAAATACAAACAAAATCTCTTTAAACTTTAACTTGACTTTCTCGAGCTCCTGTATTGGTCGCGGGTTCTTGGGTTAGCCGACTGCCAGATCCTCATCTCCATCTATATCATCACATCATGAGCCCAATCGGACGTCGTCCCTTTCAAGAATTAGCCAATTATCTCACCACGGGGTCCCGACTTAGCGCTATCGAATTCTCATGCCCCGTGTTCCATGATATACATCTTGCACACAACACTTCCGTGATATACATTTTGCACCCAACACTTCCATGATTTACAATTCGACCCCAGACTCCTGGAACTCACAAGCTTCACTATACCGGGTTCACAAAAGTTTCAAACCATTTATTGTTGTCTTCAATCCTCGCCACATTCCCGCCCTTCCTAATGCACATTCATTATGCTTTTACTAGCGACAACTCAACACACAAGTTTGCTTATTGGCATTAATAAACAAAAAACGCATTCAACTGCGATTTACGGGAGTTCAACCAACCGTCGTTGCTTTTCATACCTAGCCAATTCTATGGCCATAGGTTCCTGGGTTGGCGCAACCGAAATCTCATTCCCCGTGTTCCGTGATATACATCTTGAACCCAAAACTTTTGTGATCTACAATTCCATACTTAGCCAACTTTATGGCCGCAACCTTCACTATACCTGGGTTCACAAAAGTTTCAAACCATTTATCACTCTCTTAAATCCCCGCCACATTCCCGCCCTTCCCAATGCACATTCATTATACTTTTACTAGCGACAACTCAACACACAGGTTCGCTTATTGGCATTAATAAGCAAAAAACGCATTCAACTGCGATTTATGGGAGTCCGACCGACCGACGTTACTTTTCATACCTAGCCAATTCTATGGCCGCCGATTCCCAGGTTGGCTTAACCGAACTCTCATTTCTCGTGTTTCGTGATATACATCTGGCACCCAAAATTTCAATGATCTACAATTCCATACTTAGCCAAATTTATGGCCGCTGGTCCCTGGGTTGGCGCTATTATAAATCTTGCACCCAAAAATTTCCTCATCCACAATTCTGTGATATACATCTTGCACCAAAAAATTTCGTGGTCTACAATTCCTCCAACTCACAAGCTTCACTCTACCCAGGTTCACAAATGTTTCAAATTATTTATCGCTCCCTTCCATCCCCGGTACCTTTGCACCCTTCCCAATGCACATTGATTATGATTTTACTAGTGACAATGCAACACACATGTTCGAATAAATTGGCATTAATATGCAAAAACCTCGAGGACATCTCCCATGAATACACATTAAACCGTGATTTACGGGAACCCAACTGACCGCCCTTCCTTTCCATACTTAGCCAATTTTATGGCCCTGGGTTCCCAGCGCTATCGAACTCTCATTCCTCGTGTTCTGTGATATACATATTACACCCAAAACTTTTGTGCTTTACAATTCCACCCCGCACTCAAACTCGCAAGCTTCACTCTACCCGGGTTCACAAAAAGTTTCAAAGCATTTATCGCTCCCTTCCATCCCTACCACCTTCGCGCCCTTGCGAATGAACATTTATTATGATTTGCTTAGTGACAACTCACCACACAAGTTCGAAAGGATTGGCGTTAGTAAGCGAAAACCTCCAGGACATGTCCCATTAAAACTCATTAAACCGCAATTTATGCGAAAACCTCTAGGACATCTCCCATTAATACACATTAAACCTTGATTTATGGGAGTCTTTCAAGCTTATCGAACTCCCATTCCCCATGTTCCGTGATATACATCTTGCACCCAAAACTTCTATGATCTATAATTCCACCCCGCACTCCTCGACTCGAAGATTTAAAAGTTTCAAACCATTTATCGCTCACTTCCATCTCTGCCACCTTTGCGCCCTTCCCAATGCAGATTAATTATGCTTTGATTATTGATTAATAAGCGAATACCTCGAGAACATCTCCCATTAAAACACATTAAACTGCGATTTATGTCAGATCATATTATCAGATATCTTCTTCATATGTTATGTTTCATATTACTTTATGGGAAGATTCCATTTCATACTAATTACTTTGTTCTCGCCATCTATTCCCGGGTAGATTCTTTTTCAATAATTGTACAATAAGATATAAGTTATATCTTAAATTACTATTCAATGTAATTTCAATATAGCTTTTAATATTTACAATTTTCTTATCATTTCATTTCTAAAAAATAATTGAACATAACTTTTTAACATTTTTTAAACATCTATTCTAATTAAACCTTTACTTACCATTCTGTTAATTTCTATTTTTTTAACAATATTCCTCGACTCTCCCCATCTTCAAAAAATCATCATCATGAATAATTATAAGCTGCCAACTATCATCTCCATTCCCAAATCTAATTGGCAGGGACTAAGCTGCCACACACCACTTGTTTTAAAAATAAAGTTGCATTCTAAGGGATTTATGTCTCATCAATAACCTCTTTAATCATGAAATTGAATGAATGAAATTTAAAAATTTAGTTTAGTTTTCAAAATATTCAAATTAATTGTTTGTTTTTAGAAAACATTGAAAAAGTTTATATCATTAAATTGAACAATGCAAAGTCAAAGAACTTTGACTTGCAAATCAAAAGTATACTCCCTACTTTGGCAAGGAATAAAAAATGAATAACTGAAAAGATTAAGGTTGTCTAGTTATTGAATGAATCCAATATATCATAATAAAGGACTAATAACATAAGTACATTCCAACTCCAACCTAATATTTTGGTTTAATGCCCATGCAAAATGCAAATTTTTACTTTTTAGTCCATGCCAAGAAAGTTTTTCCGAAGGTGGAAAAACCTATCATAACTCAATTGTCAATCAGCATTGAGGACATCCATCATTGGCTATTATCCGTGAATGCAAGTTGACTCATCATCGTTATTCAAGAGAAACTACACCCCTTGAAATTGTTAGGCAACGGAAGAAAAACAGAGCATAAAAAACCATAGCATCTGCAAGCAAGATGAAACATGCATTAAACCAAACACAGTAATCCCACAATTTGACAGAGTGATTTATGTGGAAACCCAATGAGGGAAAAAACCACAGGCAATGATAATTGGTGTTCTTTTATTCAAGGGAGAATTACAATAGCCAACCCAGACATACAACCATCCTCTCCTCTCATACAGACAACACACCTCAATATTGCGTCTTGCTCTCACACACTTCCTACACATTGCACTCACACCTCTATGGGTATGCTCATATATATAACATCTATCACTCAGTTACACAAATTGATCATGAATAGATCACATAGTTACACGAACAATTCATAAATAGATTGCATGCATGTGCATTAGCATAGATGCATGCATGTGCATGTGACCGCATGAGGAAATTCATTGGCATGTTTCCAACAATCTCCACCTCGACAACAATTTACCTGATATATCATGCCCTTAATTAATTCATCACCTTTTCTGCAAGCGAAGAGAAGCCAAACACCATCACAACTCCACAACTTCTCTGAAAATACCATTACGTGAACATGCCTGCATGATTCACTCCAACATGGACCATTCTGTCTCCATCGGTAACCTATCTAATAGACTGATGCACTTGTCCAAATCTCATGAATCATAACCACAGACCAAATCACTGCAACCACTGTAGGTGATACTTGTGCTTCTGTGTTTGAAGCACTCATTTCCATGCTCCTGACCTGGTTTTTCCATGTGTCTACTGACAACACCAACTGCATGTGAAATGATGACCATTTCTCCATCGCAATCATCAAACTTCCTACTAGCATAATACTCGAGACATATAACCCTTTTCTTCTTCATCAATTAGGACATAAACCTGAAGAGAATTTACAATGGAAATCCCAAGGGATTTTACCAATTTCGCATTATTCATACTGAATTTACTGAGTATCTTCACCGCATACTTCTATTGTGATAACCAAGCTTACCATATTTCCCATCTCTATGTATTTCCATGCCCAAGATTTATTTTGTTGCTCCCAGATCCTTCATAACAAACATCCTAACCAACTGAGCCAACCTGTTGATCTCAACCATACTTGTGCTTGCAACAAGCATAACATATAACACCAAGATATAGAATATACCATAAACACATTGGTTATACTCACTTCCTGTAAAATTTGGCTCACCATGAAGGAATCAAACATCTTGTACCATTTTCCTAGCATGCTTTAGGCCATACAATGATTTTTGAGTTTGCAAACAAATCTTCTATTACGATTCTGAACTAACCGTTCTGGTTGTTCCATATACATCCCCTTATCCAAAAAACTCCATGTAAAATAGTTTTAACATCTAGTTGTACTATCACAACCAATGCTAACACAACATGAATAGAAACAAGATTTTAACAACTGGTGAGAAACTTTCATGGAAATCAATACTTTGCAAATACCTTTCTGCTACCAACCATGCTTTGAACCTTTCATATTTTACTATGTTTGATTTTATAAAAGGAGATTCATCAAACACTGCATCTCTGTCCATGATGATTCTGTGGGTAGTAGGATCCCACAATCTGCACCCGTTAACATCATCACCATATCAAATATCTACATGTTTGATCTAGGCCCTCCTTTGAAAGATGATTAAAAACCATAAGCATCACAACCAAATAATTTCACATTTGAGTAATTACCATATGCCCTGTTCATACCTCTTCCTGAATCTCCCTGTCTTTTGCAACCGATGGTGACCGAGTTACCAGATAGCACAACCGCTTTTGTCCACAACTATTGCTGCAACTTGGCATTACTGAACATGCCTATTCGATCTCAATTTCCTTGCAATACTTTCCAAGTTCCATGGATATGAACGTACCTTCATCACATATTCTCAAACACTTGATTGACTTGCCAACACATCAACCTTTCTAAATTGGACACACTGCTCCACCTCGAACTTTGCATTCAAACAACTTTGACCAAATCTGGCCAAACTGGCCAAGTAAGCCTTCACCACTTACCTCCGAGCCCATTTACAATGGAGTCCACCAAGCCTTTTCTAGGCTTCATTACATGCAATCCATGGACACAATACCACGAGCTACCCAAAACACAAGGACCCTAAAAACCACCTACTTTGACCTAAAAAATGATTTAACTCATTACCTCTTTCACCAAGTCAAGGTTATCCCAACATACATGCCCCCCATATATTCAATCTACCTAAATCTATGTCTAGGATTTTCATAGGTGACCTGATAAACCAGGGGTACGCATGCCTAACCAGATCTTACAGACATATGCTTATTTAGATGCAATCAATAATTTCTACAACTCCAAAGTAAACACAATTTTTATTTTTTATTTTTTATTATTACACGGTGACTCAACCATCACCACCCTGCACCTTCTATGTGAACATAGGTGGAGAGACACAACAGATAGACAAAACTTCATCAACCATACCTGTAGCTAAATTTGCTTCTTTTATGGAGTCCTCTTTGGATGCTTGTTGTCTTTTCCAACAATCCTGCTTGAGATGCCCATATTTTCCACAAAACCAACATTTTGCCTTACCCTTACTGTCTTTTGACTTAGACCTGGCTGTACCTTTCTGGTCTTGCCCTCCTTCTGTAGATAAACCTCTAACCACCATTGTTTCTACTGTTGAGGTTTCTTTACTAGATATTTTCCTCATCTCCTCAGACAACAAAGCTCCCACAACAATGTCATTGTTAAGCCCTAAATAGTGGCTCATTACCCCTTAGTTGGGGCATATTACATTAGTAATGTTATTTTATTTATGTTGGCTTTATTCCAGTAGTTGTAATTATACCTCCTAGTCTCCTATATATACCAAGGAGACATTTTCATTTTGAATCATCTTGTAATTGTAAATTTATGCGGGCATAAGGAGGTTGCCCCCTAGAAGAGGCTTATTATCTGAATTTATCTCTTTTTCAAGGCGTTGAGTACTTATTCTAAGGTTTTTCTATGCTATATTGATATTTGGTTCTTAACATATGGTATTAGAGCTCAAGGTCTTGGGGTTTCACTGCTACATCTGATACACTGTGGAATTTTCGATATAACTTTTTTTCTACAACGTTTCAGAAGGAACGACTTGGAGGATATTTAGTAGACATATCAAGGTATGTTGATTTAAAATTTTAGCTCTTGAGGCCTTATACTTTTGGAGATACAGCTTATGTAAGATAGGGTTCTGGAATCATCCTGAACTGAGTCATTGCGGAATTTTTTCTATAAAAACTTTTCTGTAACGTTTCAAACCTTGAGCTCCGAATGATATTCACAGAAATTAGTAAGGTATCCATGGTAAAAATTTCAGCTTCTGGGCCATCTTACATTTGTAGATACACCATGTGGAAGATAGGGTATCTGACTAGTCCTATTGACTAGTCTCGAGAAGGTGTTCCAGGTAAAACTATCATAACTTCTTCGTAGAGTATCCAAATTGAGTGATACTGGTTGCATTGGATAGTGAAAAGTCTGTAGTATTTCGGGTATGAGTTTCATAGTTTTATATCAATTATTTTGTGCGGGGCACGCTATACAAGTGAGATCTCCTGGAAAGGGCAAAAATCAACAAGTTGTGGGGAAGTTACCGTAAATTCCACTTGGAAAATCCAATTTTGATCAGACCTGTGGAATTGCAGAGAAGAAATACTAGAGAACTACAAAAAATAAAGTTTCATACCCAGAAGGGTTGAAACTTTGGAGATACAACAAAAGAAAGATTGTCTAGCAGAACCACCTCAAAATCAAGGTTCAAAAGTGATACTTGGCTAACATGCCACCCAAAAAGGGAACTTCTACACCAAATAAGCCTCCAGAAAGTCCTACTTGGACTCTTGATGAAGGTCAAGAAAGGCGTAGGGACATAAATGAATTACAAAAGAAGACAAAGACAAAAGACGAACTACAAGGGATGATGGATTCAACTGAAGCTAAATTGGAGGCAATAATGGATACTAAGATGGATGGTTTAAAAAGGGAGATCATGGAAGGAGTGAAAAATTTCCTAATAGAGAGGACACCTGAAACTGAAAATGTGTCCCATGAAATTCACGATGAGGACACAAGGAAGATGAATCAAGAATGGAGAAACTCCAACTTTGGGTTGAAGACCAACCACGTTCCTAAGATCGATATGAGGAAGTTTGATGGCAAGGACCCAATCACATGGATACTTCAAATGGAGCAATTCTTTGATCTACATAATGTGCCACATACACAAAAGGTACAAATTGCTTCTTTATATTTAGAACCCAATCAATTTGTATGGTATCGATGGCTTTGTTCTCGCAAATCACTCTTCACTTGGACAATTTTCACGGAAGAAATGATAGCACACTATGAGGATACAAGGAGCAATACCTTCTTTAGCCAGTTGATAAATCTCAAGCAAAAGGGTTCAGTTACAGAGCACATTGAGAACTTCCAAAGATTGATTATAAAGGTAACCGATATTCCAGATGAGCACTTGATTGATGTATTCATAGGAACTTTAAAGGATAACATTCAAAATGAGGTTCGCCTTTGGGAATCCAAATCATTGGAGAATGCATTTAGGGTGGCAATAAATGTTGAAAGTAAAAATATGGCTATGGCTACTAGAAGGATCAATCCTAACAGCTATAGAGAGAATAATCCTCCTTCTTTTAAAACACCTCAACCTACAAGGTTGACACCTCAACAATTGGAGGAAAGAAAAGAAAAAAGGTTTATGCTTTAATTGTGAGAGCAAGTACAATAAGGGACATAAGTGTGGTGAGAAGAAATTATTCTACATAGATTGTGAAGAGGAACAAGAACAAGAACCATCTCAAGATGAAAACGTAGAAGCAATTTCGTCTGAAGAGTTGACTCCCACGATATCGTGTAATGCATTCGCTGGAATTAGCACTCCTCAAACCCTCAAGATCGAAGGATATATCAAAAAGAAAAAGGTAATAGTCCTAATTGATTCTGGCAATACTCATAATTTCATTCACTATAAATTAGCCAAAGATCTCAATTGTTTTGTATATCCAATGCCAGAGTTTCAAGTGATTATTGCAGATGGAGGAACTATCAATTGCTCAGGAAAATGCAATAAGATAATTCTTACTATGGGGGAATATGTAATGAATAGTCCAATGATTTCTATACCCATGGGTGGTGCTGATGTTGTACTAGGAATCCAATGGTTATAATCATTAGGAACGGTGGCTTTTAATTTTCAAGAACTTTTCATGAAATTTTCATTGGAAGGAAAAGAAATTGAGTTAAGAGGTATGACAGGGAAACCAGGTAAGGTGATAAGCTCTGATGGCATGACAAAATTATTGAAAAAGGGGAATCAATGTGTTATTGCACAACTATGCCCACTAGATGTTCAAACATCTAAGCCATCTACTCCTCTAGATCTTCAAGGGATCATTGATAAGCATTCCAAAGTATTTGAATATATTCCCAAAGGTCTTCCACCCACTCGAAATCATGATCATGATATTCACCTAATTCCTGGGAGTGTTCCTTCTAACATCAGGCCATACATATACCATGAAGCCTAGAAGAGTGAAATTGAGTGCATGGTTGAAGAAATGTTAGAGGCTAGCATTATTAGACCTAGCCAAAGTTCTTACTCTGCACCGATGCTAATGGTATTCAAGAAAAATGTCTCATGGCGTATGTGCCCAGATTATCGAGAGCTCAACAAGATCACTATTAAAGACAAGTTTCATATTCCCGTCATTGATGAATTTTTAGATGAACTACAGGGAGAAATCTATTTCACAAAGTTGGATCTATGTTCAGGGTATCACCAGATTAAAATGAAGGAAGAAGATATCCCAAAAACAACATTCCGAACTCATAAAGGCCATTATGAATTTTTGGTCATGCCTTTTGGCCTTACAAATGCACCTT
>ML798072.1:62360-105028 GCA_009831015.1 Picea engelmannii
AGAACTTGACGAGGAAGGAAAAATCATATTGGAGCCTGAAGACATCACTGACATAAGAATTTTCCAGTTGAGGAATAGATCCATTTCAGAGTATCTCATTAAATGGAGGTAACTACCGGCTGAAGATTCCACTTGGGAAGATGATTCTTTTATACAAAATCATCCAAATTTACTCAAGCGATGCGGACAACACTTGTCTCAAGGGGATGGGCATGTTAAGCCCTAAATAGTGGCTCATTACCCCTTAGTTGGGGCATATTACATTAGTAATGTTATTTTATTTATGTCGGCTTTATTCCAGTAGTTGTAATCATACCTCCTAGTCTCCTATATATACCAATGAGGCATTTTCATTTTGAATCATCTTGTAATTGTACATTTATGTGGGCATAAGGAGGTTGCCCCCTCAAAGAGGCTTATTATCTGAATTTATCTCTTTTTCAAGGTGTTGAGTACTTATTCTGAGGTTTTTCTATGCTATATTGGTATTTGGTTCTTAACATTCATAATCAATGGTATCTGTTGTGATAAACCACATAGTTGTGACCGGATGATCTCAAGACTCAGGCAACGAACACAGTAGCGTAACTGCCTTGTCCTCATCTTCGAACTTTACTTCCATATTAGTTAATTGACAAATCAGAGTATTGAAATCATTCAAGTGATCAGTAATTTTCGTACCTTCTTTCATCCGCAAGTTGTACAACTACCTCTTCAAGAAGATTATGTTTGTCAAGTTCTTTGTCATACACAGACTCTCCAGTTTGGTCCACAAACCTATTGTTGTCATCTCTTCAATGATGTTAAACAACACCTCATCTTCCAGACACAAACGAATAGTAGTGAGGGCTCTTGCATCCATATCCTCCCAGTCCTCGTCTGTCATGCTCGTCGGTTTCTTTGACTTTCCAGCCAAGGCCTTTTGCAATCCTTGTTGCACAAGCAGATACCGCATCTTGAGCTTCCATAGCGCAAAGTTATTATTGCCACTAAATTTCTCCACCTCAAACTTAAAACTCCGCACTTCCGCCATTAGTGGAAAAAACCATCCAAACCAAGCTTATAATACTAAGATTTTTATAATGAAGGAACAATGATAGGATATATTTGAAAAAGTTTAATCCAAAATATATATATAATAAATTTAAACACCTTTTTTTTTTAATTCCACTTATAAATCCACCCCTTCATTTAAAAAATCCACTTATATAAAGTTTACCCACGCGAATCTCATGCATAATAAGACAAAAGTCAACCTTTCAAACATCCACTCTCGACACCTTGAATTTGCACGAAAACACAAAATTGAACTTCATACCACCGTTATCGTTCTCTTCACAAGGTTATGCCAACGCTATGCTCTAAGCTACATGAGTGATGATAACAAGATTATCGTCCTTATAACACCTGTTACACAGTGCAATGATTGATTATCACCCCTACTAAACTGACTTATCTGCTATTAAAAAAAATATCACCCCTGCACATGAAGTTGTCCTCTTTCACAGAAATCGCTCTGTCACGAGATCTATCTTCTTTCACAGAAATTGTCCACTTATCAAATATGTCCTCTTTCACAGAAATCGCCCTTGCAAATCTTGCTCACGCATGCAATGATTTTCTCACCTAAAGCTCTGATACCACTTGCTAGGCAGCGAAAGAAAAACAAAGCATAAAAAACCATAGCATCTGCAAGCAAGATGAAACATGCATTAAACCAAACACAATAATCCCACAATTTGACACAATGATTTATGTGGAAACCCAATGAGGGAAAAAACCACGGGCAATGATAATCGATATTCTTTTATTCAAGGGAGAATTACAATAGCCAACGCATGCATACAACCATCCTCTCCTCTCATACACAAAACACACCTTAGTATTGCGTCTTTCTCTCACACACTCCCTACACATTGCACTCACACCTCTCTGGGTATGCTCGTATATATAACATCTATCACTCATTTACACAGACTGATCATGAATAGATCACATAGTTACATGAACAATTCATAAATAGATTTCATGCATGCGCATTAACATAGTTGCATGCATGTGCATGTGACCGCATGAGGAAATTCGTTGGCATGTTTCCAACATAAATGACCTACTAGTGGTCCGTAGAATTTCACTCCTCCTAGATGCTTCTATGTCTTGGGTCGTTAACTTGTTTCCTTACGTCTAAGGAAGACAACTCTTAGTTGATCATAAGCAGTTTTAGGTCTTACTCTAGAACCAAAAGGCAGTTTCAACCTAGATAGTATATGCAATAAAGCCAATGTCCCTTGTGGTCATTGTTGAGACTACCTCCAAAGAATTCATGTTATCTCTAGTAATATATAGTCATAATCCCACACATGAGAGCACATATTACCTCTGGTTGCAGTTGAACCTCTTACCTAAAAAAATGCCAATAAATATTTATACATATAATTAAAACAATTTTTTATTTTTAAGTGTGTTTTCTAAAATACAATATTAAAATGAATTTTAGAAAATTAAAAAAACATCTTCCTAGATTTAAAATTTGATTAATACCCTTTTTCTTGTTATCAAAGGGGTTCTCATGGATTTCTCATTCTCAATTGTTACATTATAGAAAAAAAATATAAAATAAAACATAAAATTGCAAAGGCCATCACATTATCTACTTTGTTAGATGGTATGTGTTGAGAAGTTGATGCACGTATTAGTATACATGAAAATGTGTTGTGGTTAGCTACATCGGTTGAGAAGTTAATGGGGTTGTCCTGGTTAGATCTATATTGTACCATGGACTATTTAAAAAAAATAAAAAATCAACACCTCACCCGACGTGTGTCATTCGTATTCCCACCTCTCTCTTCTTGCCCATAATAACAAGTTATTTTTTAAGATATTTTTATGTTCCAAGTAGTGGAATCCTTGTCATAGTTCGCTCAATGTTCCTTAACACACTAAACATCCAAAAATCCAAAAAATGGTTTTTGATGTATCTTTTGGGCTTTCACATGGTTAGTCTTTTAATTGTTGTTACATATATGCTTATTAGATGGAGACATTTACACATGTATGTAAACTTAAACAAGATGAGTTGTTGAGCAACAATTCTTTGCTAAAAAGGTAGTAAGTTGTGTCTTTTAGAATTGCCATTGATGAGCAGAAAAGGCATAGCGTTGTTATTATTGCATTTGATCCTTTAGAACTTACATTCATGAGCAAAACATGCATAGTTAAAATTTGTTCAAGGTGCATTAACTTAAACTCAATCGTTGCAATAATATAAACTTCTTGCATTTGTTCTTTTAAAACTGCCAAGCATAGCTAAAATTTGTTTGTAGTGCAAGAACACAATCGTTGTAATAATATAATAAAATTTGTTTGCAGTGCATACACATAAACACAATTGTTGAGCGATCCAAAGATCAAATCCAGAGAAAAAAGTTACTAATATGAGTTGGAAAAATTTGTAAGACACGTCCATGGTAAATCATTAGGTAGCAAAAAATTGGGTAAGACATTTATGATTGCCTTAGAACTCTAATTAGAAGTGTTATGCACCTGACTGTGAGATGTCGTTGCCCATGAAGTCGTAGTTTTTTCATAGGCTATGATTCAATACCAAAAGTCCCAAAACACTTCTTCCAACACTATTATTATGGATAATGAGTAATATACAAGCTAATGTTATACTATAATGACGACTTCCTTGGAAATTCATTGAATCATAACTGGTTTATTTTATTTCCACAATTCTATATATTGTTTCCAAAATTTGATGTTGTCATCGGTAACTTTTTGTAAGGGTGTTTTTTTTTCTTAATCTGGACATGTAATTCTTGAAAATATAGTGATGTCTAAAATAGAAACAAAAGAAGTCGACTTGTGCCTTTTCCTTATAGTTTGTCAATCACCATTCAAGATAAAATGTTTTGTTTTTCTTTTTGTTGGAAGAGTCCTTTATTTCTAGAGATTCTGAGATTTTGAAACCCAACTAATAAACCATTCTTAGGTATCCAAGAGTAGAGACCATAATATATCAGGTGACAGGGGAGCATGAAGTACTTGGCAGAGGATTTGTGGAGAATGAAACACCTAGACACGACCAACAACATGTTTATGATTCACCACGTGTCATGTTCTGGCCATCATCTAGGTCACTTTCTCTACATGCACTTGTCACTTGTCTTGATACACGAGACATTATCCCAGCTCCATATGGTATTGAAATAGAAAGGACAATTGGACATCTGCAACAAAGCATTGATTGACGCCCGCACAGTGCTAGTTCGATTCTCTAGGAGCCTGAGAGTTCAAGACTGCCAAAGAAAAAACATACCCTATGCAAATCGCTGAGAAATCCATTCATTACTAGATCGACTTGGACATTGCCACAATTCTTCCTCAGTGTCCTAAACTCTATTCGTGAATCAATTCGTAATCCAACTCCATTATTTTTATATTATCTAGTTATTCTCCTCTGAATTACAGTACTTGTATGAACTAAACAGACGTGACTACCCTATCTGGCATATAATGTAATCTAGACTGCATCCATTTTCAGTGGATTCTGCGTATATTCAGGATGGAGAAGCATTTTTGAACGAGGTAGAGAAAGGAAGGGTCAAAATACTATATAATGGGTAGGGCAGGGTTGTCTAAATATGCTTAGTCAATGGGTAGATGAGTCGATGATGAGTATGGCCAATTTTGCCAGGGGATATAGATATATAAGTAATTAGACAATACATGAGAAAGTGCAATTTTGTTTGTTATAGGGCTAATCATCATTCTTACACAATTAGAAGAGTCGACACCAACACAAATCGTTGGATCAACAACATAGCAAGTAACACTCGTTTCAGGACCATTAGTAGCAGAAGAGTCGTCAACCACTATCCAAGTCTATGTCCAAAGAGAGTGTTCGTCCAAAGAACAAAAAAATAATTGATCTTTAGAAATTAAAGCAAAAACATCCTTATTGCGAGTAATACGTGAGAGCCAAATCTTGAAGTTTATTGTTACATTTTGAAGTTTTTTAAGTCAAAAAATCGTTCAAACTTGAATGTATTAATGTATTAACCATGATTGACTTTTTTTTAAAGCAGATTAAAATTCGTTAACACTTGAATGTAATAATCATGATTGACCTTTTTCTTTTAAGCAGATTAAAATATGTGCAATAATGTCCATAGGAGACAACCGTGTTGCCCAAGCTAGGGAAAGTCTCAATATAATACAATCTCTCCTTAGTCCGTTCATTTGACATCTTCTAATCTCTAGATTAAAAAAAAAAATCACCAAAACTCTGACTAATAAAGCTACTTGAAACATCCCCAATTATATAGGATTGACACAAGGTATGATATTCATTCGTCGACAAACGAATATACCCTCGGTCTAGTTGCAATCAACCAACCTCCATTCTATCTATGCATGCTTCCTGCATCTAACAAAAAATTACAAGCATATCTTCCTGGCATGTACTTACGTGCTGGAACATTCTCACTTTTATGTCAATTGGAGCCCACTGGAAACCCCAAGTGAGATCCTTGCAAGCTTTTTGCAATTCTTGTCATTCTTAAGCCCAATGTTATGAATCATGATACCACCAATGCCCATTATCAATTATCCATTATTCATAACAACATTTAACTATTCTTCAATGATTTCAAAATGGGATACCGTATGTTGGCCACTAAAAAATGGGTTAGCTTCATAGGAACAACATCGATAATGACTATTTGTGGAACCAATTTTGATTTTCCAAACTACTGCTCTAATTTAAAGACTGTTTTGAACATAAATTGGTTCAAACTAAATAATTTAGGAGTAACATCAAATGTTGGGAGGGTTATAGGTTGGTTGTCTAGTTTTGCGGTCAGGCTTTTGTCAACCTGGGTTGCTCTCACCCTCGGTGTATTGGTAGGATTTTTTGGCTATGGTGCACAATGGTTGGTACTGAGTATAATTATTCATCCCTTGCCCTATTGTATGATAATTATCTATCAATTTTCCTTTCATTCTATATCTAGAGAAGGATCATATAATGATTTTCGTTGATCGTTTACATATCATGTAGATGTATATGCTATCATTTTTTGGGGGATATAACATTTGTTGGCTGAATGCGTTTTGTGTCAGGGTGGTATTTTATAATTTTCCATCCTGTAGACTTATTGCCATAGGTTTGCACATGAGCTATATGGGACTCGACACAATGATCTTCAGAAATCTCTTGTATCTTATAAATTTAGAATATGCTCATTATGTTTACTCTTGAATGCTCTAGTTCCTATTGTATTTTGTGCAATTGGAGCACCTTTCATTAATGTTCCACAACCACATGTTGTTACAACAAATGAAAACGACTAGATAAATATGTATGTATTGACTCTTACTGCTATTATCACTACAATTTATGTATTTCTACCTCAGGGATATTGTGGGCTAGAAGGACTATATTTGGGCATCCTTGCAATCCTCATGCTTTCGATTCTTTATGTTCCAGTGAAGGTGGTCTTCTGCCATAAATGGGACGAAAAAATGGTCTCATGTGGAACCGATCTGAACATGATATTCAGAATAGACATGGGGGAAAATATTTCTTTGCCTCACTAGATCAATTGGAAGCAATACATAAAATAAATTAGTAGCCCGGATTTCGATGATCTTGCTAGATTCAAAGATCTCTTTCTCAAATATTATATTTCAAAGGATAATACAAAGGAGAATGAAATCAATAGAGTTGATAATATGAACGAACATACCCCATCTCCCATTGCAAAGGGAAGCATCTTGGAACGAGCTTCATCAGTAGAGGAAGACCATAATGTACGAGAGTTGTTACGAAGTGTGGATTTCTGATTGTATTATTTTGTGTTTATATGTGGAGGAACAGTGGGAACTCTATACATGGATAATCTCATGAACTACATATTTCACTCTCTCGGATACTCTCAGATGTCGTGGTCATTTCCTCCACACGACAATAGAAAAAATTGCAATTAATATGATTTATAGAAAAAATATCAGTACACAAAAATAGAAACAAGGCTAACATTTGAAATTATGAAGAGATATTCAAGACATTTGAAATTCTGAAGAAATACTCATCATTTATGCCTAAAATTTGAAATTATGAAGAGATATTCAACGCATTTGAAATTATGAAGAAATACTCATCGCATGCATTGATGTTGGTTACTACTCCTCTATCCTATTTGAGTTTATTGACCCAGGGTTCATGTCTGTCGGGTTTCCAACAAAGCCTCTAAAACTATCGGCCCTCCTGGTAAACCAGAAGTCAACGCAACACACAGAATGCGCTGTGCAGTCTCACCCGAGATAACTTTAATGGGTGGCTGTAAGACTCAGGTGTTTACAGCCTAAGATTGAATTGTGAGATAAGCGAGCTATATATTGAACCATTATTACAACCGTAACTGCAATACACTGTCATTTACGAATACACTGGAAATATAACAACTCATTTATTAAGCATAACATATAACTACTGGAAAGATGATAAAGATATGCAAGCATTCATCACATAACACATATGTTATCGCGGTTCACCCCCTCCTAAGGCTACGTCCACAAAGATTTGGCTCTCAACTCTTTTATTATATTATTTATGCATCTACAACGTCACGCACTTACAACTCTTCTCAGTCGGGTAAGATCTATATGAGGTGGACTAGATCGCACCAGGTTCTCCAGCCTGCAAACTAACCCTCAAGATCTACCCTCCTTCTGTTTCCCTCTAGCTCAACAGCTTATACAAAATAGGTTGTATAACAAACACTCTTACATATCGCATCGACTCATGCGTAACTACCATAGCAAAAACAAACAAAACCCTCTATAATACCTCAGTATCTATACTTATACCTTTCTAGCTCTTCAACCATTACAATACCTTACCAAAACCCTAACCCTATCGTCCTTAGGTCTTCCTCCCATGCGTGCGTGTTGTTCTTCCTTCCAGTTGTTGATTTCCTTGCATGCGCGCATGTTGTGTTTCCTTCCAGCTGTCGCTTCCCTTGTGATCGCTTTATTTCCCAAAAATGCCATGCTTTTCCACTTTAGCCTGCCTCCAACAGGCCCCCAACACTGACATGTGGCTCGTCCCAAGCCACCTATCCTTTGTGCGCTTCCTCGATCTCCTCGGTGATCGCCTATACCTTCTTCTTGAGCTCTGCTACCTGTATCTGTGCCTGCACGGTCTTCTCCTTGAGTGTGTCCACTATCTGGACTGCAATTTTGTCACTGATCAATTCCACACACTCTTCCTGGGTTTGTGCTATATGTGCCTTGGCTTCCTCTGCTTATGCCAGGAATTTCGCTACCCGTTCTTGCAATGGTTCCATTTGAGTCTGCTGCTCTTGTTTTTGGGTTTGCGCAGTAGTTAGCTCTGCCTGCAATCTCTTCATGTCCTGCGCCCCTTTGACACGTTTTGTAATTGGCATTATCTTCTGCCTCTGCTTGAGTTCTTAGATTGCTGCGTTGATCATGTCTTCTTCCTTGTCCCACTTTTGGACTTGCTGATTCTCCTATAATCTAGTCCAAAGTTGTGTTGCTTTATCGAACAAGTCAGTTGTTGTGCTGACCTGCTGCTCTATCTCCTGCAGCTGCGTTGTTGCTTCCTACTTCTTTTTCTCCTTCACTACTGGTGGTGTGCTTGGTGTAAGTTTCTCTCAGAGATTCTCGATCTCCTTTTGATATTGATCGATTGCCTGCGCAATCCAATCAATCTTTTCTGCTGCTCATCTCTCTGCACGGCCTGTGGAATATTCTCGTAAGTTCCTGCCACTTTCTGTTCCAATCCTTTTATGCACTCCCTTTCCTCCTGGGTCACAGATTTAGCCTACTCATAGAATATTTCCAGTGCATCCCGTTTCTTTGTTGCATTCTACAATTTGACTAAGTCTCTGTGTGCGCGAGACTGTACCTCGTGGTTTATGCTAACTTGCAACTTGTGTAGTGCCTTAGTTGGAATCTGCGTTAACACCAGTTGGATTTGGCTTAAGTCCTTCAGGGGTGTCTGCCCCACAATCTCATCCATGCGCAACATACTAGGTGTGATGTGGAATGTTGCGTTTGGGTGTAGTAATGGATGGACTAGATCTCGTTCTTCTACTTCCACTCTTTCCTCCATCTGCGATGTTGATGGTTCTTTTCCCATGCTACTTGCTATCTGCCCTTCCCTGATTTGCTTGAGGAGCTGTCGCATGTTTTCCAGTTCCTCTTCAATCCTATCCATGTGGTGCGCAACATGGTCAAAATCCTCGGATAGACAATCCTGGACCATTTGGGCTATAATCTCTCCATCATCATCTGTGATCGTATACTCTGGCTATGCTCTTTGTACCTTTGACTTCTTATGCGTGCCTCCTGTTTGCGTGGTTGGCCTCTTGTTTCCCCCTAGTTCCTATGGGTTGGGACTTGCTGTGGTCTCTTGCGCGAGCTCGGCCTGTTGCTGCTGCTCCTTGGCCGGCTGCGTCTTATCCTTCTTTCCATTCTAGGTCCCTGTCTTCATTGGCCCTTTGTTTGTCAGTGTTGTTTTTCCCTGGCCCGTTCTTCATCTCTTGGGCACTTGAATTTCCTTTGGTTGGGTTTCTCCCTGCCCTGCCTCTTCTTCCGTTGTTCTTTCTAGCAATTCCTAGGTAAGGATTGGAATCCTCCATTCGTCATCCCATTCACTGATGACCATGTCGATGTCGCCCTCTATGATACAATAATGCATTTGTAGCCACTGTTTATCAGGATCCTTCCTCGTCTATATCCACATTGTATGCCATGTGGCCTGGAAATTGGCGATGTCTTTATACCGCGCGAAGACCTCAAGTGTTAATCTCCACATCTTGGAGATGGCTTCTTGTAGGTTGCATAGGTATCCTTCAAATATGGATTCGTTCATCCTTTTATGACTAGCATTCAAAGTAGCCTTTAACAATAAGTATCTCTTTCCCTGGTTTGGTTTGGGTCTGGTACAAAAAGTGACATACCTTGGTTCCCTCCAACACATAAAGGCTATTAACGTGATCAACCATGAGTAGTGAAACTCTGTGCCTAGATCCTGCGCATCCTTGCAGTCATCCAGGAACAAGTTCAAGAGGTATGGTGCCCAACTCACTATGGTGCTTTCTGCGCATTGAGCTGCAACTGCAACAACCCCGGCTAGAACTTCCTCCCTGCAACATTTTATGGGTAGCTTGCAGGCTAAGATTTTTGCGCCCAGTTGTGTTGCGACATCCTTGATCCTCTTTATAATGATCCCTCTTGTCCTCCTGTCGGTGCCATACTTCTTTTTCATCTCTTCTGCTAGCACCTTCTCCCTGGCTTTGTCATCCAGAAAGTGTGTGGGATCCATGCCTCGAGATGGCAATCCTGTTATGTTTGCGATAATCTCTACATCTATCGACACGAGCTTGTCCAACCAGATGTCCTTGCCATGTGTGACTGCTAGCAATTGTTTGACGCATGCGGTTGCATGCTGACCCCTGCCAAAATGTTGTAGGTCTACCAGACCTAAAATTCATGTCTTCTCCAACCCTGTTTCCCATTGGAGTGGTTGATCAATTGGTTCCCCAAACGGATTTTTGCCCACCGTCTCCATGTGTACACTCTCTTTGCAAGTTCCAGAAACTTGTCTTCATCTGCGACATCTTTGTCTGAGTATTTTAGCTTCCCTATATGACCCAACAGGTATGGTCCTACCTGTACCCCAGCTGGTATGCGTGGTAGAACGATTTCTGCTGCAGGTTTCTTGCGAGGTGACCTGGGTATTTGTATCTTGTCTTTCTTTGATGGTGGTGGCTGGCTCGAAGTTCCAGCGACTTCCGATTGTTCCTCAGTGTGCCCTTCTGACTGACCCCTGACATCTTGGGCCGTTCCTTCTTGTGGGTGGTTTGATATGGTCATTTGCGACTCATCGGGCTCAACTGCTGATTCTCGAATCAATATCATTCCATTAACTCTCAGAGTTGCTTCTACGTTGTCTGGTTGTGCCTTCTTTAGGGTTTTTGCGTCCTGTTTCAGCTGCTCTTGTACCTCTGCTGGTATATCTATACTTGTGCCCTCCAGTGATGGCTATGGGATTTATTCCAGTATAGGTGTTGGGTTCACCGGTGTTGTGTCTAGAGATGGGATTTCGTCGACATTGATGATCTCCGACGGCTGTTGTTCACCTTCTTCCGTCTGTCCTTGTGACCTGGTTTTGACTCTAGTTGGTCTGACACTCTAGCTTGCTTTTGTTTGCTTGGGCAGTGCCATGGCGTGGAATATCGAACGTTTGCTGGGTTTGAATGGTCTCTGTGACCTCTGTGAATTCTCTCTGTGCTTTTTGACCTCTATTTCTCTTTGTCTGCTCTTTTTCCGTGAATAGACTGTTTGCTCCCGCGTCCGTGTGTTTTATGGGTTTCCCATGAAGCTTGTCAATGACGCTTCCTTCATTATGGGTTTAATGCACCTTAACTGTGGGTTCAATACATCTCTGGAAGTTTCATACTTTCCATTACTCTGCCTTGCCATCTTCAGTTGGTGCATTTTAATGTGGCATCCCATCGGTCATTACCATCCTTTACTTCCGCCTAGTGCTGTCATGTCATTTTGCTTTTGCCGACTTTCCTTTTCCCGCTTGTTTCCCTTTTATATGTGACCATTGTCCTTCTCCTTGACGTGTTTGTGTTCCTAAGTGTGCATTCCCTTTCTATCTCCAATGCACTATGCCCTCTTTGGTTCTTTTTCAATACACTGGTTTTTTTTTTTTTACTGCACGGTGGGTGGTCGACTGTCCTTATACAACTTCAATCGTCTCCCATTGATCATCCCTCTGATTTCTGCGCCTGATAAGTCTTTTAACTGTACAACTCCTCCATCTCTGACATATTTTACTTCGTACAGTCCTAGCCAATGCATTCTTATATTTCCTGGGTGCTGAAATGATTTGCTGTCATACATCAGTACTAGATCTCCTTCCTTGAAAGTTTTCTTCTTTATGTGTCTATCATGCCAAGCTTTGTCCCTTGCTTTCTGATCTTGCTGGTGGAATCTTGATAAGATCCGATCTTCCTCCATTGTCATTAACTGATTTAGTCACTCCTGTACTGCACCTCATTCTATCATTTGTGTGATTGCTGCTACGTGCAAGCTCGATACTAGAAATTCTAATGGCACCACTGCTTCTTGGCCATAAACCAGTTTAAATAGCGTGTGCCATGTCAAGTTTTTGCACGTAGTCCTATAGGCCCATAATAATGCTGGTACTTTGAGGTCCCAGTCATCCCTATTGACGTTACAAATTTTTGTCAGCACGTTCTCCAAGATTTTGTTGAATTCATCCACTGTGCCATTTGCCTGTGGGTGATATGGTGTGCTCTTCTGATGATGGACTTCAAACTCTTCAGTCATAGCGTTGATGGTGTTGTTTATAAAGTGCATGCCTTGGTCACTCATCAAAACTCTTGGACACCCAAATCAAGTGATGACTTGCTCAAATAAGAAGTGCGTTGTTGTTTCTGCGCTGCAATCCTTCATTGGTGTGGCCTCCGCCCATCTCGTTAGGTACTCTGTCGCAATGATAATGTACCTAGCTCCTGTTCTTTTTGTTGGTGGGTTGATTGGTCCCACAAAGTCTATTTCCCACTTATCGAATGCCTGTAATGTTACTTGTGGTCGCAATGGCATCTAGTCCCTTCTGTTGGGTTTGCCTACCCTTTGACAGACATCACATCTTTAATAGTACTCCTTTGAGTCTCTGTGAATCGTTGGTCACCATAGACCTACGCGCAATACCTTCTGCGTGGTAGCTTTACCTACATAATGTCCTCCTGCTATTCCTTCATGAGCTTCTACTAAGACTCTTGGCCTTTTATGATCTAACACGTACCTACGCAAGATGCTATCTTCGCTCATTTTGTATAGATGTCTTGCAATCAGTTGATAGTCGACAGTGCAGACTACCAGGTTTTTCTTCTGCACAGTGTTATACTCTTGCGTCACAGTACCTGTGCTCAAGTACTAAATGATATCTGTGAAGTATTAATCAACGATCTGGACTGAGAATAACTGTGCATCTGGAAAGTTCTCCTCTAAATTTGTAGGTTCTTCTCCATTTGTGAATCTTGATAGGTGGTCAGGTCCTGCATTTAATTTTCCTGGATTGACTATTACTTCAAAGTCAAATTATTGAAATAGTAGTAACCATCGATAAATTCTCCCCCCCAACACTGGCTTGTTGACTAAATATTTCAGGGCTGAGTGATTTGTGAACATATTAAAGTGTTTCCCCAATAAGTAATGTCTGAACTTTTGCAGTGTGTAGACCATAGGTACGCCTTCTCTTTCTGTCGTGTTATAGTTATGTTCTGAGTCAGATAACTTTCTATTCACAAATGTTATCGGGTGATCCAAGCCTCCCACTCCTGGATGCGCCAAGATAGCTCCAAGTGCTATGGTTGATGCATCTACATGGATGTGGAATGTCTTCTCCCAATCTGGAAAGATTAATATCAACGCAATGACCATCTTTTCCTTCAGTGAATCCAGACCGTGTTGGCACTCGTCGTTCCAAAAAAGTTTTGTATCCTTTCTTAGCATCTTTTCCATTGGTGCAGTAATCTGTGCATATCCTTTGATAAATTTCCTGTAGTATCATGTGTGTCCCAACGTCTCTCTTAGCTGACATACTATTTTTGGTGGTTGTAAGTTAAAAATTACTGCAATCTTTGCAGGATCTACTAATAAACCTTATTTGCATACTATATGGCCCAATAATATTCCAAACGGTGTTCCAAATATGCATTTATTTATGTTCAATGATATTTGACATTGTCTACATCTTTCTAGCAATAGGCGTAAGACTTCTACATGGTCTTTCAACTAAATGTAGACTGTCCAATCATCCAGGTATACTTCTAGGAACTGATGGATGAATTTCTTAAACGCAACAATGACTACTCTGGAAAAAATTGTTGGTGCATTCTTCTGTCCAAAGGACATGACTGTGTATTGGTAAGATCCCCATTCTGTCGCAAATGTGGTCTTGTATCTGTCTTATTGTGCTATCTTGATCTGATGGTAGCCTGAGAATCCATCAGTGAATGAGTAGGCTTCGTGTCCACCTACGTTTTCTAACACTTCATCTATGAAAGGTGCCAGGAATGGGTTATGTAGGCATGCATCGTTCAACTTCCTTAAGTCGACGCATATCTTGATCCCTCCTTATTTCTTGTCCTGAACTACCATCCGACTTATCCATTCTAATTCCTCAACCGGTTTTATGATTAAAAATTCGAGCATCCTATCGATCTCAGCTTTGAATTTCTTCTTATATATTGGGTTTAATCTGTATGGTCATTGTCTGATCGATCTCGCTTCAGGTTTGAGTGGTATCTTCATTTCTTCTAGCTCTCCAACTATACCCTTCATCTCTGTAAATGTTGTGGGAAACAGGTCACTGTACTCGCGCAATAACTCTGTTATGCTTTCTACTATCTGCTCATCCCAGTAGTCTCCAATGCTGGACATCTTGGGATTCTTGACTATCCCAATGTTGACTTTATTTACTTTGATCAGTGCAGAAATGACTTCTGATTCTATGGGTGGTCCTTCCACATCTCTTTCTCCTTCCGCTTCTTCAATCTGAATATCGCGCAGATCGTCTTTATCTGATGCTTCCTCTTGTAGATGGTAACATGACAATAGTGCCTTGATTGTCTGTTTGTTCTGTTGTTGTTCTTTTGTGATAGATTCTACTTCAAGTTCTTTGATGAATATCACTCCTCTAACCTATTTAAGCATGACATCTATGTTGGGGTTCTCATGCTCGAATGAGAAAGTGACTGTAAAATTCTGTTGCAGTGTCATCCAGGTCATAGTTCCTTTGTGAAATTCCTAGTCTGTATACTAGTTTGCTAGTATGCTCTCTAGAGTGTGTATAAAATGATGAGGCCATTCCTCTAGGGGTGTCATTTTCCACAACGTTCTACACTCCTCCAAGTGTTCCGCTGGTGCTCTTTGTCCATCATACTTGTGTTGCTTGTGGTTTTTCTGTTCTACGCCAAACCTTATGCGCAGTAACCATTCACCTTGGTACCAATATGTGATTGTCTCTTTGTGTGCACCCCAGCATCTTTTAGGTGTGGCCTAGAGTGCCAGATCGAGTGCTAACAGTCTCTGGTTCTCTAAGACTTCATCTTCATACTGTGCTAAGAATGTTTCCAAATCGTTGATTCCATGAAAACTAGGTGGTTCTCTAATTTCTGTGCCTACCCATCTTACAACGCGGTCTATTCTTGCACATATCCTCATGGATACTTCGTGTAGCCTTTGTTGTCAGTTCTCTAAACCGGTATCTAAATCTATTGCACATGAAGTGATTCTCTGCCAATTGAGTATCCTTTCTGCAGTTGGGTTTACGTAATCCTCATCCACAAAGTTGTTATGTACAACTGGCCGATTTCCTCTAAGTTTAGGCAATTGGGTTCTACAAACCTCTCCCCTTCTGATGGGTATAATGGCATGATGAACCTGTATTCTCCTGACTCGAATGTCATTTTCCTGGTCTTCAAGTTGATTATGGCCTGGTTCTCAAACGCTCAATCTAGACCAAGCAACGCTAGATAAGGTGTGGTCTCGTCCACTATTTCAATGACTTCGAAATCCGCTTTAGTGCACACCCCATCCAAGTCTACTGTCACTCCTTTCAGTCTACTGATTAGTAGGACTCTGTGTTGGTTTGCCAGTTTCAATTGAACATGTGAATAGCTTAATGTGGGCTCTCCCATGCATTGCCATGTCTTCTTTGGTAATACATTAACTTCAGATCCTAGATCTAGTATGATGTCTCCCATGTTGAAATCTCTGATGTTGGAATTCAGTCTGAACTCCCTACTGGTTCTTCTCCTTGTATGTAGGTGATTGACAATTTTTGGTTCTAGCTTTTCTTCCATCTCGATGCTACATTTTTCTAGTATGTTTTGTGATATTTTCACAGATGATGGATCACTTAATACTTTTACACATGAATGCAAAAATATTTTGATTGTACTTACTTGTCCCTTGGGTTGTATTTTGTTGGTATGATCCAATAATGGAGGCATCTCGTACTCTGGTGTTTCCTTGTTTTGCTGTGCAGTTGAATTCAATGCTATCTCTTCCTTCTGAAATTCTTGTCTGGCTTCTTTGAATATCGCCTTCTCGTTCTGCACATAGAACTGTTTCCTTGGTTTAGGGTTCTTCTTTACCCATTGGTTTTGTACTGGTTCTTGTTGCGCTGCATCATTTCTTGTTTTATCTCCTCCGCGAGTAACTATATTGATGTTCCATCCTTAATCTCTTGCTTCGACTGAATTCCATTGAAAATTTTGGTTGTTCTGGTTCCTCTTTTATTGGATCTTTACTAATAGTGTCAGACACTCTATATCATGGTTCGATGTGCGACAGTACATACAAGTTGCTAGTGGAAGCGGACATTCCCTTGCATAATGTCCCATTTGTTGACAATTGTGACATACCACTGGTCCTCTACCTCGTCCGAAACCTCCTCTTTCTCGTCCTCCACATCTGTAGCCTGCTCTATCTCCTCTCGGCGTGTTGTACTGAGGTGCCTGATTATACTGCGCGGTATTGTACTGAGGCTATGTTGTGTTGTACTGCGGTTGCACGTTATTATATGGTTGTTGCGCAAAATTATACTACTGCTGCGCAGTGTTGTATGGAGCTGGACCTTGATTAAACTGTGGTGTAGCTTGCCTAGTCATCATTTATTTCTACACTCTAAATGCATCTGATGTCCTTTATCGCATCAACTCCATGGTTCTACAATCTTTTTCATCGTGGCCCACTGACTTGCACAAGGTGCAATATGAACTCTTCGGGACTGTTTGGTATTTCTACATCATCGTGTAGTGCTAAGGATCATGACCCGATTTTTTGCAGATTTCACAGCATAGTCCTCCTGTTGGTAACGAATTTGGTGTTCCTATTGCCATATATTGCGCGAATGTTGGAAATTCGTTCTTGTGGTTTCCTTCTGTCCTGCATGTCGTACACCAAACAACTTCTCGTTTGTCCTTGTTCTTATTCTGGTTTAGCTAAAACGTTAAGTTCTTCATATCCTTCTTCAGTTCTTCGATGGTTGGGTCTATCTATTGGTACTGGTTCTCTTCTAGTTGCAAGGTTGCCTGCAGAGCCTCTGCCTGCGTCTGGAACTTCTATTGTCGTAGTGGATACTTTAAGTGTGGGAGCAATGAATTGACAAATAAGTGTCTATGTTGCATCTCGGTCATGAGATATTTCAACTTCCCCTTCAGTCGCTTGAATCTCTGATGAAATTCCCATACAAACTCTCATGGTTTCTGCCTTATTTAGATCATTTCGTTCATGTATTGATCCTTTGAGCTCGGCTTCTGGAACTCATTTATCAGTAACTCTTAATGCCGTCCAGTGTCTTTGTCGTCCCAGGGGCACTGTTTGCGTCTAAACTCATGTACCAGTCTAGTGTGCGGTCTCTTAGCGTAATAGCTAGTTGCACAAGTTTGGTATCTTCATCATTGATCTGTTTTTCTTCCCAGATATTTGCACAAATGAACAAGTGTTTCTCAGGGTCTTCTGCTGCTTCTCCTCAAAATTCTGGTAACCTGATGGTGGGATGGTGTCCTGCCATTCTGAATGCTGAACTACTACCTCCACGTGGTGTAGATACTTGATTGGTTCTGCTTGAACTAGATCCTCCAGTTTGTTCCTTGTGTAGATGTACTTCCTGTTGTCTGATTGCTTATGAACTTTGGTGGCCTAAATAGTGGTGTTCTCTTTGGTATATTAGTCGCACATGGGTTTATGGGTTCCACACTAACATTAATATGGATAGGATTGCTGCCTTCTCTTCCCGTTCTTGGACCTCTTGTCTTCCTCTCATATGTTGCGTGCAGAATTTCCTCAATCTGATCCATAGCCTGGAGATCCTCTACCTCTTCGTCATCACTCGCCAAGCCTTCCCTCGCGGCTATGAATCTTTTCTTGGTGTTCACCTTGTATTGGTAGGGTACTCCACTACATGTCTTTCCTGCTGTCACCATGATCTGCTTGATCTGGTCGTCGTCCATCATGATTGGGTCCAAGGGTTCCTCCTTCTTTCCCTTATCCTTTCCTCCTTCCATTTCTCGTCTTTTGTTCAGTGCATGAACGCAGGGAAGTTTAGCTGTTTGACTCCATTGTCAGTACTCCTTTGTTATACAACATCATTTTAATGGAAGTATGCAACGATCGAATGTACCTTCCTCGGGGTCCGCATAGAAACTCTTGCTCCGCTGGGCTGTATGACTTCGCTGTGTCTATTGCAAACTCTGTTATAAACCTTGCCACAATACTGTCAAGCCAAAAGTCTATTGCGTGGGTGAACTTGTTGTTCACCTGCTGTAGCTGTTCAATCTATACTGGGGTCCACTCTAGTTGTCGAATCCGGTTCGTTGCATTGTTATCCTTCAACCTTAGTATCCACTCCTGCAATAAGTGTGGAAAATCACAGAAAAATACTTCATGCAAATCAATAAACATGTATTTCTCAAGATACTTGTGGGGTGTTAGTCTAAGGTTCCTATTGTGTTTCTGTGCAAACTTTAGCTCTTTGGTTCTCAACTAGATTTCGATCTCTGCTTTTGTGGGATTCCACAGTCTCAACATCCCCTTTTAATGGCTTATTACTTTCTGCCCTAACCTTTTCTTGATCTGCCTCTGACAGGTCTTCAGCTTATCTCATCTACTCAATCCTCTCTTGTTCCTACCAACGACAACATAACCATTTGTTGGTTACTACTCCTCTATCATGTCTGAGTTTATTGACCCAGGGTTCATGTCTGTCGGGTTTCCAACAAATCCTCTAAAACTATCGGCCCTCCTGCTAAACCAGAAGGCAACACAACACATAGAATGCGCTGCGCAGTCTCACCCGATATAGCTTTAATGGGTGGCTATAAGACTCAGGTGTTTACATCCTAGGATTGAATTGTGAGATAAGCGAGCTATATATTGAACCATTATTACAATCATAACTGCAATACCATGTCATTTATGAATACTTAGGAAATATAACAACTCATTTATTAAGCATAACAGATAACTACTGGAAAGATGATAAAGATATGCAAGCATTCATCACACAACACAGATGTTATCGTGGTTCACCCCCTCTTGAGGCTATGTCCACAAAGATTTGGCTCTCAACTCTTTTATTATATTATTTCTGCATCTATAGCATCGCGCGCTTACAACTCTTCTCAGTCGGGTAAGATCTATATGAGATGGACTAGATCGCACCAGACTCTCCAGCCTACAAACTAACACTCAAGATCTACCCTCCTTTAGTTTCCCTCTAGCTCAACAGATTAAGCTCAACAACTTATACAAAATAGGTCGTACAACAAAAACCCTTACATATCACATCAACTCATGCGTAACTTCCATAACAACAACAAACATAACCCTCTATAATACCTTGGTATCTATACTTATACCTTTCTGGCTCTTTAACCATTACAATACCTTACCAAAACCCTAACCCTACCGTCGTTAGGTCTTCCTCCCATGCGTGTGTGTTGTTCTTCCTTCCAATTGTTTCTTTCCTTTCATGCGCATGTGTTGTGTTTCCTTCGAGCTGTCGCTTCCCTTGTTCATGCTTTCTTTCCCAAAAACGCCATGCTTTTTCACTTTCTTCTACCTCCAACAATCGACCGTGATGTTCTCGAAAGAGCATAATAAATGGATGGTGGCGAAACAGAGGGATTTTCCTTGAAAGGGCATAACAGAGGGATGGATGGTGGTGGAACATAGGGATTGTCCTTGAAAGAGCACAATAGAGGGATGGTGGCAGCCTGTAAGGGTACATAATAGTTGTGGTTATGGTGGTGGAAGCAATGAAGAGCCAAGTGGTGAATGCATTTTCACCGGGAAGCAGAAGGAATTATGGTGAATTCATTTTCACAGGGAAGCAGAAGAAGGAGGGTGAAGGGAACCATCGAACACTTAGCCCACAAATGACAGGTGCCAGAACATGTAGTCCCCAATGACAGACGTCAAAACAACCTCGATAGGAGGCCAAATAAGACATCTAAGTTAAAACTTAGGGGAAAAGACCAAATGATCATGAAGAACTTTGGGTTACTTTCTTGTTGGATGAATGTAAAATCGGAAAACTGATTCATAGACTTAATAAAGATAATATGCAATTATAAATAATTGTTTATCTAAATAGAGGAGGAATATTAAAATAAAGTTAAAAGACAATTATGAATTGTGTCCCTAAATAAAGGAGAAATATTAAAACAAAGTAAAAAAAAAGTTAAAAAACAAATATGAATAGTCTCTCTAAATAGAGAAGAAATATTAAGACAAAGTTAAAAAAAAGTTAAAAACCAAATATGAACGAACGTGTCTATAGCATTGCAGGGAAGCCTCCACTTGGTTTGTATGTGGTTTTCATGGATTTGGTTTGCATGTGGTTTGCATGGATCCTGCATGCATCTGCCTACAAATGGTTGTCACCCAACAAGCTCATAACCTAGGTTTGATCCCCATTTTTTCTTTACCGCAGGTGGTGGTCTCGTGGCTAGATATAATGGATCAAATCTCACTCCATCTTGAAATTAACTTATTCACCTGGATATACAAGGATCCCATGTGTTTGTAGCTTATGGGAATTTTATTACCAGCCTGCGGATGTAAAATGCAATGAGAATTGAAACAAAACAACCGGGGAAAATGGTGGGGATATTGTTGCAGCCGGAACAACCAGGCAGTGAAGAGGAGATCCGAAGGATGAATCTAAGCCAAGTACTTTGAGAACATGGCTAAGGCTATTTCATACCATATGAAAATAAGTGTTTTACTCGGACCCAGAAACATAGACAGAGGTACGTTTTGGCAACAATCCAACTCACAAAACCTATATGGTGTGAGGTATTGCATCCAACATCGAAGTTGCTCACTATTCACACTTCAACTCCAACAACTCTTGTAACTTAATTTTTTTTGTCTAATTGAAATAGGAATTTGGTTCTGGAACTAGCATAAATAGGGCCCCCACCCACATATATATAGTTCCAATGATTTTAACCAAGATCAAAATTTTAGGTGCATACTTGTCAATTATATCCATCAGGCTTGTACAACGATGAGCTTTACAACGATGCCTACAACTAAAATGTGAAGTATGAATGGGAATGCAAAGATTTTAATTCAAGGATAAGTGTCATCTTATCTTCATGGCTAGCTTGAAGATCATTAACACTTGTCCAGGTATTGTTCATACATGCCAATTTTTAAAAAATCTCTCAACACTCTTTGATCTTAACATGTACTTCTGGATGTACTATGCAGGTGGAGATGCTTAATATATTCTATTTCAAAATAAGGGATCCATGGTTGGGTTTAAGAATTTATGAAAGATCTTTATTGTAAGTGAGGAGTTTGAGTACATAGAAAGAAAGAAAAAATCGTGCTCAATTTCTATTTGGTCCATATGCAAGATAAAGGAAAAGAGACCTTAAAAAGGCTTGATCTTCTTTGAACACTTACAAATCTCGAGGGATGAGCATTTTAGGTTAGTTGGTAGGGCATGCAATAAATGTCATTTATGAAAGCAACTACAACCTTCTAGCAGAACAAGCGAGCAAGGAAGAGTGGATCTCCGATTTATCAGGAAGAATAAAAATTTAATGAGAATATACCAATACTGGAGAAATTTGTCACAGTGAAAGTATTTTCTTCTTTAGCTCTGCAGGGAAGGGAGGGAGGCTTTGGAGAGCGCAAGCTTCACACCGATATCATTGCGTCTCCGTTCAATCAAATATCCAACCATGGTTTCCATTAGTGGATTTATTTCCCTATCTCTAAGTGCAACAATTTTCCCAACGTTCGTTTTGAACCCGAGACACCTAAGTTGTGCTCAAACCCTTTATGGGTTTTTCACTCTTGTTGTCCTAAGAAAGCCTTCTTCCATTTTGGCAAGTTGCGGCCCTTTGGAGCGCCACAATTCAAATGTTTTGGAGAAAAGGTGACCTGAAAATGTTGGTTATGCCTACTAGCCTAATAAGCACTCCAAATGGTAAGAATGCTTTCTTCCACACATTAACATTTGAAGTAGAGAAAGATAATTATATTTGAATTAGAGCAAGATAATTGCATATAGTTTAACTTATGCTCTACAAGTAGCATGATTTTTTAATGTGGATTTCTTCTATGCAAAATATACAGTGATTGAGTAGCCAACTTTGAAGAAATGGCTTAAAGAAAAATATGATAACAATGTAATCAAATACTAGTGGTTGTAAGGCAAGGTCGACTTGACTTGAAGCAACACTCATCCATTCTCTATATTCTCTCCCAAGGTAGCAATAACATTGCACCATTCACGTAGTTAATATATACACAATATTTTTAACATTATTTATGTAATTTACAAAATCTAAAATAATATTACAATTTAATTTGTCTTATGGACTGTGTTTTTTAGCCAACATAGTATTGTGCAAGATACAAAAATTCATAAGATTTCACCTTCCCGTCCTGCTCGCAAGCGCACCTTTCGACTCACCGCTAGTATGTCTCACCCAGAATTTGTGTTACCTCAGAAGTAGGCAGCTAATTCAAGTTGAGGTGCAAACCATCTATGGAGAGCATCATGCACAACGAGAGAGCATCATGCATAGTCGTAGTTCACAGAGGACAGAGTAAAACCATGCTCAATTAGAAGCAATGGGGGAATAGAGAACCCATAAGTGAGGAGGGAATAAAGAGCTTGGTGTCATCCAAAACACATAGACATGATTGGGTGTCATCCAAAACACACAGACACATCTCCGTGTCATGCAAAATACTACGTGTAAGCAAAATCCCATAAACATGGGCTAAATGCATTCAAGGTTAATGGGAGAAAACAATTAATGTTATGAATTAATGCTAGACATGAGGTATAGCATTAGTTAATTAAACATCGAAACTCATTGAAGCTCTTTAAATTTATCCTAAGTCTTGCCTTGATATGAGGCCAAATAAGACCTCCAACTTACAACTTAGGATAAAAAAGCAAAGTGCAGTGCCAAAATTTTATGGATTTACCAAAACTTAGGTTAAAATACTAGGAATTAATTGGTTTGCGTGTAAGTTTAATGGAAAAAGCGAAAATCAACTACTATAGTCCCTACAACCCGAAGGACAGGGACTAATAAGGTTGTATTTTCACACCACAAGACAAAAAGGATTGGCCACATTTTTAGGCATCATATGAGCATGAGCCACACTACTATAGTAGTGTTTTTTTTTATCCTCTTATTGTAAGGTTGGGAAAAAGGATGCACCATGGCCTTTTCTATATTCAATGGGAGTTGGTTTTTTGTGTCCTGTTATGCTAGGTTGGGAAAAAAAGGATGCATGATGGTTTGTTTTGGGTCTTTAATGGGCATCTTTTTTGCGTTCTTGTTTTCGATTTTGCATCAAAATTATGTCTCATTTGTATATCCTTAGAGTCATACTGTGTATCATTAGTGTTTATATGCTTCCTTGTGGTGTCACATTAATGTCTCTTTAATGTCCTTGGAGTATCTTCGTAGCATTCCACTTGTGTCCAAGACAAATGCGTATTACATGTGTAAGGTAAATTAATCGGTTAAGAAGGTTATGTGTGTTCATGGGGTAGTGGATTAAAAGGCAAGGTGGGATAGTAGGGTACATTAGTAGTTGGTGGGTTAAGTAAGTTAGTGTATTGTATGTGTTAGGAAGGTGGGGGGTGGGTTAAGTAGATTAGGTGGGCGTGTTGATTAAGTTGATTTTGTAGGCAATGGGATATGTAAGTTAGGTAGGTTAGATAGGGATGTTGGTTATGTGTTATATTCTTTGCATGATTAGCCCCATGCGCTATATGCTATATCGGTCGTAGTGGGGGGGGGCTGGTAATTGGGATTTGGGGGTATAGCCGTCAAAAAATAAATTGGGTAATTTTTTGGTCTGTTTTGGGCGGTTTTGGCACATGATTTTCTAGCCCATGGTTTTCTAATTTCAGTTAAGGAATTAAGGTTGTAATCTAATCCAAGTCGATAGATATTGTATTTGTAAATGATGAAGATATGTACAACGAGAGTTAGAGGTGTGGCTCTAAACATTTGTTGGTTTTCTCAATTAAGGGCTTCCAAGGTAAATTTATGAGTACTATGTGTGAATGCTATTGTTTTCTTTTTGTTTTATAAAGAATGTGTGTACATTGCTATACTGTAAAGGTTTAAAACGTATGAGGGATTAGTAGGCCAAGTGATTTATCGTTTTGCAGTTTTTGTAGAAGGATAACAAGGTAGCTAGGTTAGTTGAAATGGGTAAGGGATTAGTAGGCCAAGTGAGTTATCATTTTGCAGTTTTTGTAGAAGGATAGTGTGGTAGCTAGGTTAGTTGAAATGGGTAAGTTCGGTGGGTTAGGTTAGTAGGTTCAATATGTTAGGTTATAGGTAAGATGGGTTAGTAGGTTATGTAGGTTAATAGGGTGGGTTAGGTAGGTTAGTAGACTATGTAAGTTACATGGGTCAACTGTGTATGTTGGATATTTAGTTAGTTTAGTGGATTAGGTAGGTTAGTGAGGCGGGTCATTAAGTTAGGTGGGTAGGTTAGGTATGTTAGGTGAGTATGTTAAAACTTCAACCCATACCCCACTAACCCGTATTGAGCATAACCTTAGTCATTAACCTACTGACATTCCTAACCACTGATTCTTTCAACTATCAAATTAAAATCACAAATCTATTGGCATGTTAATAGATTAAAAAGATAGTAAAAAAACCACTGTAAATTTACACTTATTAATATAATATCGGCTAATTTAAAATATGAAATAACTATTCATAATGTCCATAATAAGAAACTCTAATTTGATTGAGATAACCCACAGTCCAAAAGCAAATGTTTTTCATTAAGAAATTATAAAAAAAACAATATAGTGTTTGTCATGTCAATTTACTTTGGTTAGATTATCCACATTTAGTTCACACTTGCATTTGCATCATCCTCTTCTTAACCTTTTGGAACAACTATTGCATGCAACTTCTCAAAAATCATTTTTCCTCTAAGTGGACAAGGGAGAACAAACCATTGATTTTCATTGAACACATCAGGATGAAAGACAACATGCTCACAATGCTTTGGAAAATATATGGTTCAACATTTGTCATGGACAATTCTATTGGTGTGGCAAAAGTATATAAGTCACTATCTTGATTGTTAGTAACACGTCACCTATAAAAAATGCTAAACCATTTGCATTTGAAAATCACACATTCGAAGAACATATAGTCTAACTTATTAATCCCCTAAAGGTTGTCAACATTTTAAAGTTGGACTTGAATATGGTATTTGTCTTTTAAACCCACAAGACTTGTTTGATCAAATGCAACTAACACTCCATTATCACATGTTTATTTTCAACTATTTGTACTCTTCACACTTGAAATGATGACCATATCCCTTACATGGTAGGGAATGTTTGTAGCTTTAGGTATATACCAATATACATTATAGGCAACAATCTTAATCTTGAAACAATACATAAATAATTATACCTCGAGTATATGAAGTATATCTTGTATATTACATATTGATTTGTTGCGTCCAAATCTTATGTTCAATGCATCTTTATTTTCTTTATTGTTTAGACCCATTCACGCACTCTACATTCAATTGATCATGTAATTTTGAAGGAATTTGACCTTCCCAATTCTTTTATATCCTCATGCATTTCTTACTCATCTCATCATACATATCCACCCCATTTTTTAGTCACCTCCACATTTAATCAAACATGTTTATTTATTTTGTTCAATTAATCAATATATGCATGGTTATTTAAAACTTCATATGAACTACTTAATCAAAGTAAATATTCAATGAAAAATAGAATTACAACTATATAATTCAAACATGTATACCTTTCAACAAAGCTTGTCCCAAATGCTAGCATAATCAATTTGGGACCATCCTCTTGGGCATGTCATGAATGGGAAGGCCATAGGTTCCAATTCAGTTGCATCCCATGAGATTACTAGCCACAAGGTTGGTGGTTTATCTGCCTTCCTTCTAGAAAGTCAAAGGAAGAAGATGGAATGCTTTGCAAGGTAATAAGTATTGTCCATTTGGTTGTTGATAGCATTTGATATGACTAAACTTGAATTTTTCATCTTGAAATAAAAAAGTATACCTTTCAAAGTGCATGCATCTCTTTTTGTTTCTAGTGTTATTCTTCTAGTTGCTCTTCACAATGTTTACCATCCCATGTGATTGGACCATCTACATGGATTTGTTTGAGGAACTTGGGCATAAAAACAAAAGATCATACTACAATGTGCCCTTTGGCCATACACCTTTTAGGGTGTGCACATTGCCTTACAAATATATTAAGTGTTTTCATGTACCTCTCCAATAAAAACACCTATCTACATCTTGCCACACCAACTAATTTAGTGTCTTAAACCAAATGTATCAAAAGGTGGACTTGAATTTCCATAAAACTAGTTGGTAATTATTATTTTTTAAATACAAACAATTTACACACTTCCATCGCATCAAGGCCTAATGCTCATAACATGTGTCTCTTTCGAAGTGATCTACCTTGTTTCAAAGCAAACTCAAAACTAAATATTTAATGCATTTATAAAATTTACACTAAACCCTTACATTTCATACATGGATGACTATAATAAATAAATAACAATTACCCCACAAATGCCAATGATCATCCAACGACACAATGTAAATATGATATGAAACTACTACATTCATGTATGGTTATTAGATAGATGCATTGAACATATTCATCCTTGAAATGGTTGGATTGTATTAATACTAAAAGGGAAATCCAAGAATGCTTGTCACAATTGTATCACTACTACATCAATAATTGGTGTAGTTGACAAATTATGGTGATCTCATGACTTGAGACCCATTAAGTCACCATCAATAGTAAATCCTCTAATCAAGGAAGAATCATATCTTGTTGTTGTTTGAATTGTACAAATCACTTTATTCGCAAGCTCTAACTCATCCTTATATAATATCCATCGCACATTGGAATATATTATTTGGCCATTTGTATTTATTTTTTGTCTTTTTTGTAGATGTTTCTTTGTTTTTATATGACCTTTCTCAATGGAAGTACTATGTTTCCAGAGAGATTATAACATTTTCTTGAATGCATTGGATCCAATAAATGTACCACTAAAAGTTCTTCTCAATACAAGAGATCATAAAATTTGGAATCCATGTTCATGTTTATGGGCATGCAATCATGAGGAATTTCAATGTCATCCGGATGCTCGAGAGTTTCAACGTCACCATTGAGCATTTCCTCCAACATATTGTCCTTTCACTCTCAAATCTTTTTTCCTTAATCCATTAGTGTCTTTATATGAGGAGGGGGTATTTCCTCAACATTTCCATTAAGGGTGTGATCATACCAACATTGATGCACCGGATCCCATCAGAGCTCCACATTTAAGTGCACTTGGGCTAGAGTAGTACTGGGATGGGTGACCTCTCGAGAAGTCCTAGTGTTGCACCCTTCCCCCTTTTAGTCCAGGGTTCATAGCTCGAGTGGTTGGGGGAACTATTTTTTCTCCTTCCCATCTGGGTTCAAATCCCATAAGTGGCATGTTGGCACGTTGTGATAAGGCTAGAAGGATAGGTGCCCCCCTTGAGTGGGACCCCCACTTGGGTGTGTCTTCGGACATCTCAGTCCATGCTAAGCCATAAGTTTCCTGCTAGGCATTGGTTTGTGGGTTGTTGGTACTAACCTAGGGTTTATAGTGTCAGAGAGACAGATTTGAACATGGGCCTCTCCCAGGTAATCTCGACGAGTTACCGATTCCCCTAGATCGAAGGAAAAAAGAAAAGAAAAGAAAAGTCCATTAAAATCTTTCTTTGCTTGATGAAAACAATTCTCCACGTGTGAAAACCTCCTATATATTTCATAGACATATTAATGAAAATCCATGGAATACCTTAAATAAATGTCCTCCTAAACATGGAAAAGCACACAATCCTTTTGTCCTTAGTCTCAAACCACAACAATAAGATAAATGATACATCAAAATGAACATACCATAAAATGTTGATGAACAAAAATGTTTGATTAATTTATTAAAATGATTTGAATTATTTCATAAAATTTGAATTCTTGGTATACTTAAGCAAGCTCCAAGGCCTAGGAAGTTAATGATGTCCCAACAAATTACACTATAGATCACAAATGACTTTTTAGACAAATATTATGAAACATCATACATTTGAATTTCATTCCACAACAACAACATCTCTTCTATCAATGGTTCCAAATAAACAACCATGTCATTGACTTGTTGATTTACAAAACAAAAAAAAAAAACTTAACACCAAATACTCTTTCTTTACACCCATCCAAGAAGGGATATTTTAATTAATTAATAGAATGGGGGAAATTGAATTAGTTGTAGATGGGAAAGAGAATAGATCCACTCCTTCAAATACATGGATATCAAAATTAACTTGCACCTTGAAGAGTGACATTCTTTTGAAATGACTACTTGCCAAAGGTGCATTCGTCATTGTTGGGTGTCGTTAAAAGATTTGGGCAAAATGATGCTTAATTTTATTTCTTTATCACTTAAGGGCTTCTTGGAGCAATATCTTGATAGGATCTCATGCTTCATTGCCTTTCTTTACTTCATGTACCATGTGAGGTCACTTGCATCAATGAGGGAAGTCATCATTAGGCTTGATTAGTTTAAGGCCCAACTCCCTCGGCCCTGACCTCATTAGAGACATGTAATACCCCATTTTTTACCCCAAGCATCTATTAACTCAGATTATGTAAATGTTGTAAATATGCTAGTATGGATTCCAAATGTGGAGCTTGATGCCAAGGCTCGACTAATGAAGGGCTAGGCATGTATGGTTTAAATATGTGTATATGGACCATGTGATAGGCTTGCCATTATGGACTCAAGTTATGTAAATATTAATGCCGGAATATAATATATAATGGTCCAAGATGGCTATGAAGAGCACAAGAGGGGCTATGGTTCCACTCGATGGGAAGAGGAGAGGGGGATTGTGGGAAAATAAATCCTCTATTTCCAGGTGTCAACCATAGAATCTATTTCTTTTAGCACATGCCTTAAAGGAATCCATCCACCTTCCTTTGACTTATCAACCAATCATTCAATGCATATAANATGGGAAGAGGAGAGGGGGATTGTGGGAAAATAAATCCTCTATTTCCAGGTGTCAACCATAGAATCTATTTCTTTTAGCACATGCCTTAAAGGAATCCATCCACCTTCCTTTGACTTATCAACCAATCATTCAATGCATATAAGAGGTTGGCGAGGGAAAGTCTTTTCACATAGTTATCGAAACATGGGTTGAGTAAAATGATCATGGAAAGTGTAAGAGTCCTACATTCCATTAGTCAAAAGTATGGTTAGTCATCGCTTCCACCAATACTCTCATTGCCTTTCAATTTATATTTCAATCCAAAACTCTCGTATGCACTTCCTAAGTAGTTCATGTTGTTTTCTCCATTACCAACCCTACCAATTTGGAAATTAACCAAAATCGACATCGTAAAGAGGGAAGTTGAAAACTTGGGATAAATTATAGAAATTGCAAACTTGGGATGGATTATAGATGGTTGTAGGTGATCATAGAGGTTGGGCAAGATAGGAATTCATCACCCATTGTTCACTATATACTCTTTGTATGTTGGAGAGATAAGTGTTGATTTTGCAGGAAATTCTTAGGAATGCTATAACAAATTGGGTTCTTTATGTCCACACTAAAGAGCACTAGAGGGAAGAATATCTCTAAGGGACTATTAAGCATAGAAAAATAAGATCTTTCTTGTTGTGTGTGGTAGTGAAAGAAAGTTCCTTATTGTTGAAGGCTAAATGAGATGCCTATAATGATATGCAATGAGAAAATTGGTTGAGCATGAGAGTAGATGGGTTGGGTTGTGTTACCACACAAACTATCACCTTCAACTTAAATTCCCATAAATGGATGCTAGCCTTGTGGAACCTAGGAGGTTGGCCATTATCACCTCACCAACCCTCCTTTGCACTTTAGACTCGAGAAAGGTTTCCTAGTCAAGGGGGTTTTCCCTATGGGTTAACTAGGCTCACTTTGTGTAATAAGAGTGGGAGTAAAGAGAACCTCGCAACCATGTTGATGAAAAGAAGGAAAAAATGTTATCAATGAAAGGGAGACTAGTGCCTCACCTACTTGGGCTATGGAGTCACTTCAGTAATTTTAAGAGGGCGAGTCAAGGGTTTACATGCAACCATTTGACATGTTCTAGACACCTAAACTTGATTCAACAATAGATTTGGATGGTTAAGATTTTACAAGATAAGTGAGGGAGAGGGTCACTAAAGAGACCTTCTCAAAGCAAGTGTAAGGTATTCCCTACCCCAAGACTGTATGCATACATTCCCACTACTTAAATATGGCATATGAAATGTTCTGATCTTTAAAAGGTAAATGATTAGAGAGCATGGCATGTGACTTAACTACATCACTATAGACTCCCCCAACATACTAGGAGCTCATCTATGGCCTTATTTGCCTCTGACATTCAAAATCAAACAACACCTTTAACCTCCAAGTAGTTGTCCTATAATAATTCCACATGTAAAATTACATAAACAACAACATAACTTACATAAATGAAAGAAAAATCCTCAAACTTGGAGCTAGCTTGCTGACAATAACTTCCATTTCTGGACAATTCATCCATTTACAAATGGAGAAAAATATTTATATAGATCTGAGTTCAAACTCCTCGTACAATAAAAAATTATTTATTTTCCTAGATCCACTTTTCCCTCCAAGGAATACAACAAAAATAAGATCCTCAACTACTTGCTTACTAAAAGTAGCAAGAGGTTAGTTGAGATCTTAACTTCCTCCAATAAAATACACTAGAAAAACAAAAATATTATTATCCCCTCTAACTAACTCCAACAACCAAGTCACGAAAGGACAAACTAAGAGTTAGTTGCAACTACATCCCAAAAGTAGCTAATGGGTTAACAACCTTCTCAACCAATCTCCCAAAATAACCAATAACAATGTAACCACCTCCCCCAAGTGGTTAATTGACCTCCATAAAGAATGATAACTATGAAGAAAAGTCAACAACTTGCTTTGTTGAAGAGGTCTTCCCTTACAAGGTTATGCTATGGTTCAAATGGTAGCTATTTAATGGATTGTATGACACCAAGAGCATGATACAACTGGCTTCCATACAAAATCTTCAAGTCGAGGGGTCCATGTGATCATATGGCACCATCACCTTAGCTTAATTCTTGAGAAGATATGGATAGACATAGTCTAAATGTTCTATATTTTTACCTTTTTTCAGGTACTTTTCTCGATGAGTTTTTCCCATAATCCAGTTGGAAATACAAAAAATTGCATATTTCAATGGTTAAGATCACATATTTTGGGTGCCCTGGGTTTTTTGAGGGCGCTAAATCAATTTATGCAATCAAAAACGTGATTTAAACAATGTAAAACTATGATTTCACCAACAATTATGTGGTTGGATTCCAGTGCTAGTTTTCGAAAAGTAAAAAACATAAAACGTTTAGACTACACCAATATGGATAACGACGGTTGGAAATGTGGCATCTATATTGGCGATGTGCCATGGTCAAAGCGATGACCCCATATCCCTATCCACATCAACGACAATGGGCTCTGCAATATAGCTTGGCGGTTTATAAAGGAAATGACGACAACTCAATCTTTAGGCATATTGCACCCCCTCCACATAATACATTTTAATAAGGGCGTTGGATAACTGTTCTACGAAATGGTTTTTTTTGCCGAAATTCGACGATAAAAATTTACACGAATCACTATTTTTTGTTGTTCAAAATTCATTTCTGAAAGCAGAAATGGATTCAGCGTGTTGAAAAACTCCTAGGGCACTCGGATTCTACATAAATAGTAGGCTAAATCTACGAGTCCAACAATTTCTCACTGGATTTCGGGTAAATATCCCCGGAATTTTTTTTCATTTCGTAGAATATTTAGCCTACGACTTTAATAAGTCACTGCATGACACATTAAAAGGGGCGACCCATACTTTAATTTCAAGATATGATTGTTCCTCATAAAATTTATTCACACCATGAACGCAAACTAGCACATAAGATGATATCCCATGTGACGTCCATAACATGACTCGAAAGAAAAAGTTGGATTAGTGCGTGCCATCATTCCATTTAAGAGTGCACTCCAATATAATTCATAAGTGATGCCAACACTCACATTCAATAAATATACCTTGAGACGTGTGAGTGTTGAGCTAGGCCAACACTCACATTTAAGAAAGAGACCCTAAGATGTGTGAGTGTTAGGCTAGGCACAACTTAGTAATAGTTTTCTTTACATATGTACCCATATACCACATCGGTATGAATGATGAGGATGACCTGAGAAAATTTCATTGTAAGCCAACATTGCATTTAAGAAAGATACCCTCATACGTGTGAGTGTTAGGCTAGGCCAACCATGAACACCATTCACCATGGTACAAAGGAGCATGCTACAACTATCCATCAAGTGCAACCATGAAGAGTTAACCAAGTACCACCATATAAGCCACATCAAAGATATGCCCAACCAAAATGTAGTGTTACCAAGCATGAATATAAGGCATATAAGTCCATCAACATCCCTATAATTCACCCTTGGAAAACCTATGATGTGATGAGAAACACAAGATACCACTCATGCCAATACGAGGGGTAACAGGCTGAGAGAGATGAAAGCATGTTTTTATAGCTTCATTTGGTCTTCCTTGGTCACTGACGCTTTGTTGGCCACTCTTTCATGATCATTCCATCATTTCTCCAGTTCCTTCATATATTTTTGAGCCCTTAACTTGATGCATACCACTTTTCCTCGAGCAACTTCTGTGTTGCTCACAAGTTTCCTTCATGCAACCCACAAGCACCTCCAAAATGGCCCCCAAAAAATAATAAATGTGCAAAATGCATGTCCTTGAGTAGGGATCATGGGACTATACACTTGCACAACCTTGATCTCCGTTCCCACTAAACTAAACTACATTCTCACGGTATAAATTGGAGTCTTATGTTGGGAGAAGGGGCATCGACCAATTAGAGCACCTATATGTTGGAGGAATTCTTTGGAGGATCTACATGGGGTTTTTATAGCTTTTACACCATCAAGAATTCCTAGTTTTGATTGCATCCTTTAGTTTTGAGTTGGGCCTAAACCCTCCTTGAGTTTCTCATCCAAATTAAAACCAAGACTTGCATATGAAGTTAAAGTTGATAAGTGGTCTAGGCTAGAGGAAAGCAGATTTCGGTGATGAAGGTATCGACAATAATAATCATGTATATTTATCTTATTGTTGTTTATTTTTTATTAATATATGAAGATATTTCTTCTTCTCGTCCCTTGAAATCATTGTGCAATATGATAATAATTTGCTTTCAATTCAAGGATTTGTGGTTGAATTGGTTACCTAGTGTCAATTAGAATCAACTTGTTATAAGTTTATGTTTATCTCTTTATGTGCTTGTTGAGATTTTGAGAAACGTTGCATTTCTATTTGTGTGCAAATTTGGAGAAGATCTTGGTGTTAAAAGAGAGTTATCTGGATTATTCATGAAAGGAAAAAGGATTAGTCACCGGATTACAAGTACTTTCCTCTTTTTATCTCATTTCATTTCCGATGATGTAGTTTTTTATTCTAGGAAAGGAGTTATTTTTCTTTGACCACCCCATCAACGAGTAACCCTCATCATTGGGGACTTTCCTCTACAACACATGTTGCTTAGGTCCTTCACCCTAGTGGATTCATAGCTCGACTTGGGGGTGGTACTTGCACTGGATGCCTATGGTTGGGTGGAAAATTGCTCTTACATAGCTAATTTTTTATACCAAAAGCATAAGTCTTTCATTATTTATGGATATGCACAATTATTGTATTATTTGTTAAAAAAAATCATGTATTATGCATGTTGTGTGTGGATATTTCTGATTTTCTTCATGGGCATTTAGGTGTCATGAAATTATGTGAATCCTTATTCTGTTGCATCTTTTGATTTGCATTGTGCATCCATTTATTATCATTTTGGTCCTTATGGAGAGGTTTTATTAGTTATTATTATGGGAAAATTTCCCTCAAGGGATGAAATTTGAGATTCTTTTTCATGGTTATCCATCCCGTGGTTAGGAGTGAGGGGTGTGGATGCCACATAGTGCTATCAATTATAACACTAGGCTATATTGGGTGGAAGATTGCGCTTACATGGCCAGTTTCTTGGACCAAAAAGATAAGTCTCTTTTTGTTGTTTATGGATATGCAAAATTATTGTTGTTCTTTGTTAAACAAAATTATGTGTTATGCCAAGTTGTGTGTGGATATTTCTTATTTTGTCCATGGGAATTTAGGTGTCATGAAATTTTGTGAATCCGTGTTGGTTTATTTTGTTGCATTCTTTCAATTTGCATTATGCATCCATTTATTATCATTTTGGTCCTTATGGGAAGGTTCTATTAGTTTTTATTATGGGGAAATTTCCCTTGAGGGATGAAATTTGAGATTATTTTTTGTGGTTATCCGTCCCGTGGTTAGGAGTGAGGGGTGGAGATGCCATAGAGTGGTATCAATTACAACACTAGGATGTAATGGGTGGAAGATTGCTCTTACATAGCTAGTTTCTTGGACCAAAAAGACAAGTCTCCTTTTGTTGTTTATGGATATGCAAAATTATTCTTATTCTTTGTTAAGCAAAATTATGTATTATGCCATGTTATGTGTGGATATTTATTATTTTGTTCATGGGTATTTAGTGCAATGAAATTATGTGAATCCATGCTATTTTATTTTGTTGCATTCTTCTAATTTGCACTGTGCATCCATTTATTATCATTTTGGTTCTTATGGGGAGGTTATATTAGTTGTTCTTATGGGGAAATTCCCCTTGAGGGATGAAATTTGAGATTCTTGTTCATGGTTATCCGTCATATGGTTAGGAGTGAGGGGCAAGGATGCCACACAGTGGTATTAGTTACAAAACTAGGTTGTATTGGGCAAAAAATATGAGTGTTAAGATGTAATTTGTGGTTTCATGCCAATTGTTTGACAAAAAACATCAATGAGATTTGGGGATAAATATTAGAAACATAATATGACTAGGTTTTAAAAGTGGGCTTAGTATGAATTTAGGAGGTTCATGGTTGACTCTGGAGTAGATCTGAGTGAATGGGTGTGCTTGGTTTAGACCCAAATGAATGTATCCATCCATAAGATGTATTTACTTCAATGTTTCATCATTAGAAGAGAGGTAAAGGAGGATCATCTATTTGACTTGAGGAGAAATCAATGGATATACTTGATGGAGATCAAGCATGGAGGTGAATCATGACACTTTACATGCAAGCATATTTTTGGGGGAGTGTTTTACCACGAATGACCAAGATCATGTATGTGAATAATGATCAACGGTTTAGACCCTTTCACACTAATGGAAGTATTTAAGGAGAAGAAAGTCTTGAATTGTAGCAAATGGCCAAGATTAAATCCACCCATTTTGATCAATTGTCCACGATATCTCTTGGGGGATCTAAGAGAGAGTAGGCATGAAGGGATAAATTACTGTGAATGGTGGATAATCATACTATAGAAATAGATCAATGGTTGAAATTCGATTGTGGGAGTTAGAAAATCAAGGGGGTTGAATCATCAAAAGTGCCATGAACGACAATCAACGCATGGAGATCTATGCCCTAGATATTATTACAATAAATGGGAAAACGATGGATGAGAGAGAATGTTCCTGCCATGAACTGTTGAGATCGTTTTGGGGAAAATAGGTTTATGATGGAGATCTTATAGTGGCATATGAGAAAAGGATGGAGGAGAGAGAACACTCTTATTGTGAACAATCTATATTATTTAAGGGGAAAGAGATCTATAACCAACAAGCTCTTGTGGGTTTTGGAGATTTTATATGGAGGAGAGAGGGGGGGATGCCACAAACGACCTAGATTTAGTCAACAAAGCATGAGAAATAGTTCACACACATCATGATAATTGAAGCTCCTTTCACCTTGAATAATCGAAATTTCACCTATGGATTTTTAATCAATAGTCCAAGATCTCTTGTAGGAGGTCTCCATTGCAGTGTAAAATATTGTGACTAATGGTGATGGAAGAGGATGACATGGCTAGTGTAAAACACATGAATAGAATAGGGTGACATGGACAGTCCAAGACATGACATGTAGGCTCCAAATGAACAATGTACACCTACCATGTCATCATGGGACACATGGCATGCCATGTAAGCACAAAAAGAAAAAATTTAAGTCTAGAGCCAAAATCTTATTTTGGCCATATATTGGGCATGGGAACTCTAATTGAGCTGAAATATTTGGTGGAGGTCCACAATGATGGGGTGCATAGAATTTTCAATGAGGGTAAATTTGTAGATTTTGCTTTGAGAATCCAAAAAATTAGGAAATAATAGTTTTCAAAGATCAAGATGGTACTTTCTAACAACAATTCTATTTATGATAAGATTTGGAAAATAAGAAATAGAGGCAGGCACAAATAATCTTAGTGGAGTGTTTATCTATATTCCAATGAGTTTGGAGCAAAGGTGAAGAAATAGGGCTAAATCCACTATTCCACGAAACGTTTTTGGCAATTTTTGAAACTATAAATGGAGGAAAAGTGACATGAGATATCAAATCTGGAAAAAATTCCTTAGATAACATTTGGTATACTCAATAATCTAGATAACTACGTCCCAATGAAATTTTTCTATATTTGCATCACCTGAAAGATATCAAATTGTACCATTTTATTAAGTATAGATACAAGTACAAAAAGTAAAAAGTTAACAATCCTAAATTTATGCAAAAAAATATTGGAGCATCATATCGTCGATCTAAAGGTTGTTGAGTGTTCCTAAACATTATTACTATCAGTGATTCGTACAAAAAAAATTCTGGCTCTTTATGGATTCTCTTCTATATCTAGAAGAGGTTGGTCTCCAACCTTGGTTACACCAGTGAAAAGTGCAAAAAATTGGGTAGAAATGGTAACGTCTGGGAGTTGTAACTTTTAGCTCAAAACTCAAAATTGAGCATCAGTGCATTTTTTGTGTTAAGTACCCGAATAGATATGCAAATATAACTTTATAAATAACCCTTAATCTCAACAAGAATAAACCAAACCATTCACCAAATATTCAACATATGAATGTGGACAAAACCCTTGAGGTAGGGTAAAACCATAAATTAATCCTTATGGAAGGATAACACTCCTCAAGTAATCCTTGCTTGTTACAATAACAATATTCTTCACTATGCTCCAATACATTGCTTACACTTCTTTATATAGCATTCTCAATATCCTAGGAACATTCTAGAAGGTGGGACCTTCTAGTAAACCTTCTCACCTTTATTGTGTTCACACTATTACATGGACCTTATTTACTAGAGTTGTCCTCTATACATAATAATACATAACTACATTTTCATTGGTTACCTCCCTAGGTACCCCATATTACCTTTCTAGGTATACTACATTCCATCCCCCTTTACATGTTTCATCCTCGAAACATGGGAAGAAACCATACAATATGATCGATTAAGCAGTGTAGCCAACTGGTACCAAGTATGACCATCCATCCATCCTAAGGTTTATGGAAACAATGACATTTTCTTTACGAATACAACCATGAACCTGTAATATACATTTGCCACAAGAAAATAAACCCTTGGTGATGTATTTATCCTTACACTTAGTATGGGACCACTTGTCTAAAAGAAAATTTTCAAGCGCTTCATCATAAAGTGACATCCACTCCCAAAAGTCAAATGATTTCCACCATATGTGAGCATCTTCTCTCAAATGAAGGTGTAGACAAAATTTCCACTTTGTTGACGATTAAAATTGTCAACGAAGTTTTGCCCACAAAGTGTTGCTAAAGCCTATTATTATTATAACTAATAATACTAGTAGGTGGGACCCCCTTGAACTACTGAAGATCATATCTGTTCATTTTTGATGTTGTGATAATGTGCGACACGACTTACATGGTTGATGAGATACTGTTGTTATTGGTTATGATTTGAGCTTATGAACTGTTGATTCCTGATGTTACTATAGCCTATTCTATTCATTAATATCATTGCTATCTGTCTTATCGCACCTGCACAACAAACATGTTAGTGAAATTATATGAAGGACAATTTTGAGAAAGGCAAAAATACTATAACAAATGCAAAGAAAAAGGATCTAATTCTGCAATTTTTCTATACTACATGCAAACAATTGGAAAGAAATGAGAAATAATTGCAAAGCGGAAGAATTTAAAGCTATCCTATTCACTATACTACATGCATGAAAGAGTTAACAATTATTGTTAAATCCTAGCTAACAAGTAAATGGTCATGCAATTATGATCGAATTATATGTTTAATACACATATGGTAAGAAATGTTGGTGGCACATTTGGCAAGGTGATAGTGCTAATGGTTATGCGATTTTTTTCGAGTTATATAATAACAAATTGGATATATGATGTGGAGAACGCATTTGGCAAGTAATATGTGCAGATTCCAACGCAGAGTTAAATTAATGGTGTTAATTAAGACCTGGTTGGCATGTACCGATGAGTAAATGAATTGTGGGTGGAGGGACGTGCATTTACTACACATCACCTTTACCCCTCCCATTAGCCGCCACCCTAGTCGGGCTATTGTTCGATCTTGCTGCTGTGGTTATGCTCTGAATTCTTAGCAGAGAGGAACTGCTCTGCCAACTTGCGTTTTAACAAATTCGATTACAAGTATGTTCTTTTTGGGCCATTCGTGACTCTGCTATGCTTATGAAATGATTACTAGCTCAGGTGTATTGGTTTGTGTTTTCTTAAATATTGCAACTGGTAAATTTATGTTCTTGAAATGAATGGTTCTTCCTGCCATGATATTGAATTCGTAGAAGTTATTGGTCATCCTCGGTGGTAACTCTCCATTATTCTTGTTGGTTTAGTTGGAGGGTTTTTGTTTGGTCTTGGGTGGATAGCTATCTTCATGCTTTTGTCACTAAATCCAGTCTTTAGATTTTATGGGTTTAAGGGTTGAAGGCATTCCGCGTCATTGTGTTTTTTGTTCGCTTGGGCATTGGTTGATTGCACCGCTATGGGTCCAAAAATGAGGTTCTTGTTCTTCCTCGGTCGTGTCTTCATCTATGTGCTGGGATTGTTTGCTCGAAGACCACGAGGGTTATACCCTGTGTGCATTAAATAACATTGTTAGGCCGGATTAAAGCTTCACCTTCTGTTGTGGCCCCCTATCATGGATTTGTTACCTGTCCATGAATGAGTCCCTCTGTGTATACATTGTTGGCCTCGGGTTTTCGTTGTTATAAGAGTGGCTCTGCTCTCCCTGTGTTGGCTACAAAACAAACCTTATTCCTCCAATCTGAAGATTGATAGAGAATACCAGCCTAGCCTCTTGGTTTTACTAATTGGTTATTGTTGGATGGTTGTATAATTGTTGACCACTGCCCCAATTCAAATTGATGCGTGGGTATGCATGGGTGTCACAACTTGTTAGGTCAATTGATTTTACGACAACGGCGAATTGATGGTTGATACATAATCACTGGTATTCGCACTAATTATTATTTGGATGATTAGCTGGCGTTGGTACAAATGCTTGATGTTGCTCATGCATGTCGCATTGTGTGTATGGTGTTTTTGCAAAAAGAAATATTGGGCATGGTAACTGTGGTTTTCTTTGGGTCCGAATGACTATTGAACCGGATGACTGTAGAGAATATATCCACTGCATCCTTATTTTTGTTTGATTGTATAATCCTGAGTTTGCACAGCATAGTTGATTATGGTGTGACTAAATTGAAACAACATTCTATTAAATCGATGGCTCAACATGATGGGTTGACTTATTACCGTGACTGTGTGTTTGTTGTGTTAAGTAGAAATGTTGCATCGTGGTGTTTTGTTGGTTGCGCACTGTGTTTAACATAGATTGTTTGGGTTTTCACACTCAGGGATACCCATAGGGTTTTAAGCATGTTTTGTTGTAGCCCGATCATTTGTTGAGACAGGCTTGTTGTTGATACCTCATTAGTTGGATGGGTGGCCTATATTTTTACAATCACATTAGATTGGGCTTGCACAATGATGGATTTTCACTTGCATGATTGAATTTTACGGCACATATCTTGTGTTGGAATGGTGGTTGTTGTCTGTTTGATTGTTAATTCGAGTTTTGGCAATTTGATCTTGATTATTGGGTGACTGCCTATATTTATTTAACAAATGTCATTGCATTCAAAATGACAGACCCGATGGCAGTGATACTATGAATTCATTGTTATTTTTGGAAGTATGAATTGGAGTATATTTGTTGATTGAAGTAATGTATGGGCAGTGGTTGATTTTGATGGTTTACAGATTGGAAATGGGTACTGTTAAAAAATTGTTATAAAATGCAAAGAATGTAAATGAAAGGAACATAACCCCTTACAAATTGTTTGGAATACATATTGTCTTGTGGTGGCGATGTGTTGGATATTTGATTATGAATAGAGAACTAGTTAAATACACACAAATTGTTATTTGGTCAAAATGATTGATGGTTGATGCATCTCTTTTCACAGAATGTTTTGTGGATCACTTAATTAATTTCATGAATAGTAATTGTCTTTCTCCCTTCCATGATTTCATTTTTTGCTAATTACAAATCCCATCACCTTCCTATTTTATTTTTTTCACTCCTTGTTCTGAGATTGATTACAGTCAAGAGAATTTTGGTGCTAAGGTAGTTTAAAGTGGCAGTGTCTTGTGTGGATTACAGTGATGTTTTATTGGTTTTCTTTTCAATTGATTGTTGTTTTCATTGAGCAGTGACCACGTATTTTCCCCCCTCATTATACCATATTTTCGCTCAATACAAACCCCTCACATATCCCATAACACTTTTTCACCCCCCTGCTCATTGATTAATAGTAAAACAATTTGTATGGATTGGATTGCATGAGTCTGATACATTGTTGAGCCAAATCTATTTCATATTTTTAAGAGTTGTCATGTATGGTTATTTAAAATACTATTTGCTAATCGATCATGCATGCAAGATGAGTTTTTTTCAGTCGAGGTAGACATGGCCGAGGAAACAGAGGTAGAGGTAATTGGAACCGAGGCCCGAGAAGGCCCACATTCTCCATACATTTTGATGTTGATTCACAAGAGCTTGGACAATTGTTTCATGTTGGATTCTTCAATTGGATTGGGCAGGGAATAGTCCAACCTAGGCCTGAAAGGCCTCCTTTCCAAGCCCTGCAAGTCCCCAGTATCCCTATACCGACTCATGTCTCATTACAACCCGAGGTCCCTGAAAATGATGAATGGAAGGAGATTGTCCATCGGACAGTCTCCCAACATCGTGGCTGGCCCAACTTGTCCTTACCTACTCCTCCACCTGTTAACCCCATTGCCCAAGCTGACCCTGACAACTCGTGAGTGCAATCCTCCCATGCTAGCAAGAGATTGAAAACTGAGGCCCACCATGCCCTTGATAAAAGAAAATCCACTCTTGTCCCTTCCTCACCCTCCATTGGCTCTGACAAATATGTGTTTTCCCGGATACATTTGAGGGACAATTGTTCCCACGTGATCATCAAGATTAGACCTAAAGGCTCTACACAGCCAAAGGCAAATTCAGGAAATTCAAGAGGTGACAACAACATTCAAGGAAGGGTTGCATCACGGACTAGGAAATATGGCTTTTGAGTTTTATTTTATCTATTGTTTTATGACAGCCGACTTCAGGGATCTTTGGACAACATGTTTTATTTTGGATATATGAGTATTATTTTGAAATAATTTCAAATTTCATATGCTAAAATTGCCAAAAGTGAATATGTTGATGGGAGACACAAGGAAGTGTGTTTTGCTTAACTAATAGTTATGTTATGATTTTTATTATTGTTATGAACAAAAGGGAGTCACAAGGGGTCCCACCTACTAGTTACTATTTATTTATGATCCTTTTTTTAATTATTACTCTTCCCCCTAACTAAAGTTAGTTAAGTCTTTTAATTAACTTAACTAATGAGTTGGTTCAACTTCTTCAACCAATTCTAATTTGTTAAAAGCAAAAGGAAAGGGAAGAACAAGAGGAGGATGGAAGCAAAAGCATGCTAAGGATGGAAGCAAAAGCATGTAAAGATGACTCATTATTGTCTTGTCATGGTTGATAAGAAATAAAGATGGATGAACTCCAAAGTGGTCCCCTTATGGTGAAAGCCCTCACGGGAAGACGCTTTGAGGAGTAAGATAACCCATGCTTAATTGTGGAATAATGAGATCCTAGATGGATAGTTCTTGTCATTCCATTTCCGGTGGTATGTGGAATGTCACATAACTCCTCACGGTTAGAGAGTTATGGCCATGAGAAGTTGGAGACCCTAGGTTTGGGTAATGGACCCAAGTTTGTTTGATGGATAACAGTATGAGTTATGATATATTTTTAGATAATAATATTCTATATGGATATTACATGTCATTCCATTTCTGGTGGTATGTGGAACG
>ML798072.1:113413-175806 GCA_009831015.1 Picea engelmannii
CTATTCTATATGGATAGTACATGTCATTCCATTTCTGGTGGTATGTGGAACGTCACATAACTCCTCACGGTTTGAGAGTTATGGCCTTACGAAGTTGGAGGACCCTCATATGTCATCTAAAAGCCCCAAAAGGTCAAAGTAGTCAAAGTGGTTTAAGAGTTTTTAAAAGGTAAATAATAAAGTGAAGTAATAAGTGTATTATAATTCAAAGTGAATACAAAATAAATTATTTCAATAATAAATTTAATGGAGAAATTAGAAGTGGGTTAACCCTAAAATAAGGAAAGTGGGGCCAAGTGACCTAGAAGATGTTTTTAAAGAAGCTACTTGGAGAGTATAAATAAGAGGAAAGGCTCTCTCATTTTAATCACACTTGATAATATTGAATATCTATAGGTGTCTGAGGTAACCAAGGATATCTAAGCCTAAATTATGAGGGAAGGTGAAGAAAAGAAGGTCAAAATGCAAGGAAGGATAAATTCTTTTGATGGTGCTTTCTAAGCTCTTTCGGGTAAAAATGTCATAACTTCTTCATAACAGATCCAAATTCAGTGAAACCAAATGTGTTGGTTAGGGTACAGTCTGTAGTATGTTTTGTAATAGTTTCATATCAATTCAACAAATATTCTATGTTGGGCACGCTCTACAAGGTCGCTCTCTAGAATAAGCCATAATTCAACAAGGTATGCCATTTTTGCTATAACTCCTTTTCTGAGAGGTTCCAAGTAGTGACACTTGGAGGAATTGCATAAAACACACTGAAAAACATTGTTATCAGTTTCAGATCTTTATACATTACAGGTACAAAGTTATGATTACTTCAAGTTAGGGTTGTTGACTAATCCAAAACTAGGCATGTGAGACTAAAGAAAAGTTTGATGAAAATCCTAGTCTCTTGTTGTTGAAGTTAAGGAAGGTTTGCAGGAATGTGATCATATACACCAGGTCTATTACAGAGCTACAAATCAGATTTGGATGATGAAATTGATGAGGGATTTTGGTTGAGGTACATGGTGAGTACATGGTTGAGACAAGTAGTTGATGAGTTGGCACATACATGAGGTGTATAGTTGATGATGTTGATACATATTGATGAGTCATAGTTGATGAGTAGTTGACACATGATTGGTACATACTTAGTACATGGTTGGATGCACTTGTTTATGGTACAAGTTGATTATAGGTTATTTGGTACAGGTTAGTGCATGATTGATGCACTTGTTTATGGTACAGGTTAATCACAGGTTGAGGTACAGGTTGATGCATGGTTGATGCATGGTTCAGATTTATTGGTACAGGTTTACAGCGGTATATCTCACCGTGACAAGTTGACAGTGGTTCCATCATTCTACTTCTACTTCAGGGTGGTAGGACGGGGCAAGGACAAGTGGTTGTAGCCACCTTCCAGTTGTAGCCAGAGAACATAGGGGGTTGTAGCCTCCTTCTGGTTGTAGCTAGAGAATTGGGGAGTTGGAGCTTCCCTCAGGTTGTAGCCTGAGAAACTAGGGGGTTGGAGCCACCTTCCAGTTGTAGCTGGAAAACAAAGGAAGTTGGTGCTTCCAATTAATGTAATTCTTCAAGACATATAAGAAAAAACATTCTATGGTTTTCTCCCAATTTGGGTTTCCATGTAAAACACTGATGTACTGTGTATGTGTATGTTTGTTCATTTGTTGATTGCTTATTTACTCTGCAGTTATTGGATGATAATGATTCATTGATATAACACTTGGATTATATGGTTAAAAATGATTAAATTTCTCTATTATTGATTCACCCCCCGTCTCAGTAATCCCTTCAACCAATTCTAATTTGTTAAAAGAAAAAGGAAAGGGAGGAACAAGAGGAGGATGGAAGCATAAGCATGCTAAGGTTAGATATTTGAGTTTATGTTGAGATAGTTTAGTTTTCATTTATTCATATATTCATCATAAGCCTAATTATCCTTTATGATATCAGGGTCTTATTGTAGACAACAATATTCAGGGCTGAATCAAATGATTCAGAGACTTGTTTTTCAGAGGTGTTGATCTATCTTTGATAGTTTGTGTAGACTTGTGTGTTTGTGAATTATTTTTCATGACTGATAAAGGCTATTGTGCAGAGTCGAATGGGAAACAATCTGTGGCAAGTTGATCCAACTTTTAGAGTTCAGTTTTGGTTTTCTGTCGGAGGTCCTTTTGTATGTTCCATCAGGGATGTCTAAGTTTGACTTTGGTCCAGGATTTGTGTATGAGATTTTGTAAAGAAAACGACTCTTTGGTGAATTGGAATGAAATAAAGGATTGCTTTATGTGTCATCTGTCTTGATTCTCATCTTGGAGTCTTTACTTCTATTCTTACATTTATTTCAACAACTGTTATATTCGAAAAATTACATAAAAAGTGAATTTCCAACAAGATTTTTGTTGATAAAACACTATCCTAAGCACTCGTAATTAATACTTGTGAGTTAGGATGTTATTTTTGTTGGCTATAAACATAGGGTGATATTCCCATCTACTTTTCTTTAGCCAAGTAAAGTATGAAAATGCTTGAGTAAGATCATTTCATATATTTTCCTCAACATTTATTTGGCGACCATACTGGGGAGATCTTCGATATCTCTCTGGTTGATTTTTTATACTCGATTTTCATCGATACATGTTTCTTTTTTTGAAATTAATTCTTTGACTGTTTCACTATTAATGATTGTTCCTGTTGCAAGGCAGCCCAATATCAAGCCCGGTCTTCAAAACCATACAAACATTGCTTTGAACACGTTTAACACCATTCTAAACACTGCTAATACCGGTGCTGAACTTAACTATTCTTGGGCAGCAATTGAACGATATATTAGTGCTCAATAACAATTGTAGGCTAGACGTAGACAACCTAGAAATCAACAGTAACCCTTTGCTTCTTCAATTTTTGGCCTTTCTTTCATGTCCTTAGATTCTAGTGCTTCTAGAAGAAGAAGAGGCTTGTCACCCGAAATAAATCCTATTGCTGAAATAGGAAGAAGAAACATTGTGTTATCTGCCCAACAAAGTTCTCTAAGGAGAACTTTATCTTATTCATCTAGATCGTCTTTGTTTCCCTCGTCTATCATCCACAAGATGACATCTAGTGGTGGCTCTAGTGGCACTGGAAGTGCTCCATCTTCCCAATATTCATTGTCATCAGTGATTGGTAGCTTATATAGCCACCATATCCCTGTCCAATCTACTACAAACCCCACCATGGTCATTAAAAAGTATGGGCTTTTTTAGTTTGAGGAAGATGGCACAACCACACTGTGGCATGTGTCCTTTGCTCTTAACCTATCACCTGCTACTAGCCCACTTCCGAAGTTTAAAGAGAATTTACCTAAGTTTTTAGGAAATAACATTGTCAGTACCAATGAACATCTGGTGGCATTTTCTAATTCTTGTCATAATATAGGGGCCAATGACAATGATACTTGCATGCGCCTATTCGTCAATTCCTTGGAAGGAAAGGCTGCGGCCGAATTCTTTGACCTTCCTCCTAAGATTTTTTCTACTTTGGAGGAATTAATCTACTAGTTCAGATCAACTTATGGGCAATCTAAAAGCCCAGCCGAGAAGTTAAAGGAATACAATAATGTTACCTACAAGGAATGTGAGACCATCAAGTCTTTCAACTTGCATTTCACCAAGTTGTACAATCAAATCCTCGAACTTATCCTCTTTCAGAACCAAGCCGATTTCATGCATTACTACAATGCATTGCCTTTCCCCTACCATCATAGGCTTGAATAAAAGGCCATTGATAATCTCGGTTTCGCTCTGCATACTTGCTCAGAGTATGAGGAATAGCTTGAAAGAACTGGTGTTCCCCAAGGAGAATTAGTTAGACAGACATACATGTCCGCTCTCTTACGGCTAGTACAGGATATGAAGAATCATCCGATAACATTTAAGTGGAAGGGTATTGTCTCCCCTCTCACCCCTGGAGCTTCATCCTCTTCTGCACCCCCTTTTAGGAATCCGGTTGAAAACAATTTTCAGCCTAAGGCTATCTTGCCTCAAAATTGGTGTAAATTTTATGAGGAACACCATGAAGAAAACAAATGTGAGGTAAAGAAGAGTGCCAAAGATGAGATCTTTGGTAAAAGACCAGAAGCTACTATCGTTATCTTAGACTTTGCGGAGACAGAGGATGTCATGTTTATTAATACTAGGAACAAAGCCTATGCTCACAAGGGTAAATTTGACCCTCCTCGCAGTTCTTCTAGCCCGAGCTCATCCTCAACCGCTGCTACGCCCCAGGTTCCTAAAAATCCTGAGAGTCAAAGAATCACTCACCCTCTTCCCTCTTCTAAATACAATATCTTGAATCAATTGGCCAACATCAAAGTATATGCAACCCTCCTAGACATGCTTGTCGTCTCTAAACAACAGATTCATCTGAAACAATTCATGGAAGGAAAATCTTCCATTGTAGCCAATCTTTCCGAAGAGGTAGATGAAGAGGATTCTTCTGTAAATAAAGTAGGTGTACATAACTTTAGATACCCTGTAAAAAAACCCCATTTTATGTAAAGATCATGGATAAGATTGCCCATTGTTGCTTCATTGATGGTGGTTCAGGCCCAAATGTCGTGTCAAAGATTATTATGGAAGAGCTAGGCTTGTCTTGTACAAACGAAAATGCCAGAAGCATGCTCTCCTATAATAGTCTACAATAGACAACCATAGGCGAAATTAAGGATGTGACCTTGGTTTTATGCGCCCATCCTGAGATAAGGACAACCCTCAACATTCAGGTGATTGATATGCCTGTAAGAAATTACTCAATTATCTTGGGGAGAGATTGGCAAGCCTTAACAGGTGGATACCTCTCGCTCAACGAGACACATTTATCCGTCCCTCGGAATGGTAAGAATATTATAGTCCATAGAGAGAGAAGAATTTCACCCTACATAGAGAGTGTTCCACAATCTAGCATAAACTATATCGAAGAAGACCTAGGAGTGTATTACATATTTGCTGAAGAAGATAATATTCCTTTGGAAAGAATTGATTCACATGATTATTTATGGCATATGCACTTTGATGGTTCACACTCTAACGAAGGTAACGGGGCTGGTATTATCTTGGTTTCCCCTTCAGGAAAATTTCATAATCTGTCATACAGGTTGGAGTTTGCTTGTATAAACAATGCCACTGATTTCAAAGCTTTATTATTAGGCATTGAGAACGCCCTTAATCTTGGTTGTGGTCACCTTTTAGTTTTCATAAATTCTGAGCTTGTTGTGAACTTGATACGTAAAACATGCTCTCCTAGCAACAAGATGATGGAACGATACTCCCAAACTGTTTTGGCACTTGTCTTGCATCTTCTATCTTTCAACATCACTCATGTTAAGAAGCAGTTGAATTCAATGGATGATCGGTTAGCTGCCTTTGCAGCCTCTCCTAACCAACAAATCTTGCCTCACAGGCCTGATTGTGCCTTTCAATCTCTACATTGTTCATACATCCCTGAAAAGGAAGGATCTTGGAAGGCCATCCCTAACGATGAGAGAATTTGTGTTGTTTCAAAATGAACCTCTTAAGCCCGAGGAGATTATATCCACAAAAAATGATGAGATTCCTGAGGGCTTGACTCCTCTTGAGAGTCCGTTTTCATTGAGTCTTGTAGGCAACAAAGAAAAAAAAAAGGAAGAGGAGTTACAAAAGAAGGTGGTTGAAACCATCCTCTTGAACATTAGGACACCTGAGTCTTCAACGGATGTTAAAATAAATGTCCAATGTTCTGTTAGAAAAAAGATGGGGTCCACTGGGCTACTTGGTTAATCTCAAAAGGTTTTTTCTTGGTCTTATGAGGATCTTCATGGTTTGGATCCTGGTCTTGTTCATCATATTATGAAACTAGCTAGGCAAAAACAAGAACTTGTTAATTCTGCACAGAAAGTACCCTTTCGAAGGGAGTTGAAGGATTTCTTAAGGGTTGTAATGCTTTTTTTTAGTCCACTCTGAGTGGGTTTCAAATTGGGAACCGTCCTCGAGGACCAATGATAATATTAGAAACTATATTAGTCTTTGAACCTTTAGGCAAGTGATTATGAGAAATCCCTTCCCTCCTCTCAATGTGGAAATATTTTTTCAACAGGTTGTAGAGTCACAGTTAAGGCCCTTACTTGACAGTCTGTTTGGTTAGAAAAGAATCAAAGTAAAAGGGGAAAATGCTCACAGAACCACTTTTCTTACTAATTTCGATACTATGCCTGTCTTTTGGCTTACTTGATGCAGGTACCGCCTTTAAAAGGCCTATACACACAAATTTCAATGAATCGGTCAGTCTCCGTGCTTATCTTGATGATTTAATCATGTGTGTCAAGGGGATGATAATTACATCAGAGTTCCAAGTGTTGGGTCCTTTCCAAATCACTTTTGTCTTGGATACTAACTCATACATTTTAAAGGAATTACAAAGACAATTGTTTTCCTACAACACTAACAGCCCTCACTTGAAGTATTGCGAGGGACCAGCGTGAAAGGTTCTAATGTTGTCAAGATTTTGTTGTATACTAGTAGCCTAGTTGTGTTTTCATTTTTTTGTGCTTCTTTTCTACGCTTACAGTACCTTGATTTCTGCCTTCTAAGTTAAGTTTTATTTCCTTGTTTTCAATTGAGTCTTTTACTGCTGCTGTTTTAATTTCTGCATTATTACTTCTGTTGTGATTTTTGTCTTTATCATGTTTTAGTGTTTGGTCAAGATAGAATGTTGGATCAATTCTGCCACAGTGACACTCCTGCAAAGCATTGTTAGTCGATAACAATCAAGCTTACACAGATGTTTTGATGTCTCCTTTGAAGGGCCCTTGAAATTGTTACATATTTCCACTGTTGTCTTACAAGGAATTGGTTATTTCCCGCTTCTTCTTGCCATTTCTTCATCCATTGAGATCTTAAGAGCAAGTCTATAAGTTTTCCTCCTTGAAAGTTAAGAGCATATCCCAGTTAAATGATTATGCATATAGTGGTAAAAACCCCTCATACTTAACACTTTTCATCAATTATTCCCAAATTCCTAGTCATCCTTCCATTAAATCCTCTCACTTCCCCCTGTGGCATAATTATTCTGGTTATGTCTTCTAAAATTATTGTTCTTGGTTTGCGAAACCATGAGTTCTGAGTTCTAAATCTGTTGGAAACAAATTTTCCAGTGGAGTCACCAGTTTGTTGACGATTAAAATTGTCAACAAAGTTTTGCCTGCAAAGTGTTTCTAAAGCCTATTATTATTATAACTAATAATACTAGTAGGTGGGACCCCCTTGAACTATTGAAGATCATATCTATTCATTTTTTATGTTGTGATGATGTGCGACATGACTTACATGGTTGATGAGATATTGTTGTTATTGGTTATGATTTGAGCTTATGAACTGTTGATTCTCGATGTTACTACAACCTATGCTATTCATTAATATCATTGCTAGTTGTCTTATTGCACCTGCACAACAATCATGTTAGTGAAATTACATGAAGGACAATTTTGAGAAAGGAAAAAATACTATAACAAATGCAAAGAAAAGGGATCTAATTCTGCAATTTTACTATACTACATGCAAACAATTGGAAAGAAATGAGAAACAATTGCAAAGGGGAAGAATTTAAAGCTATCCTATTCACTATACTACATGCATGAAAGACTTAACAATTATTGTTAATCCTAGCTAGCAAGTAAATGGTTATGCAATTGTGATTGAATTATATGTTTAATACGCATTTGGTATGAAATGTTGGTGGCGCATTTGGCAAGGTGATAGTGCTAATGGTTATGCGATTTTGTTTGAGTTATATAATAAGGAATTGGATATGTGATGTGGAGAACACATTTGGCAAGTAATATGTGCATATTCCAATGCAGAGTTAAATAAATGGTGTTAATTAAGAGCTAGTTGGCATGTACTGATGAGTAAATGAATTGTGGGTGGAGGCGACATGCATTTACTGCACGTCACCTTTACCCCTCCCGTTAGCCGCCACCCTAGTCGGGCTATTGTTCAATCTTGCTGCTGTGGTTATGCTCCGAATTCTTAGCAGAGAGGAACCGCTCGGCCAGCTTGCGTTTTAAGGAATTCGATTACAGGTATGTTCTTTTTTGGCCATTCAGGACTCTTCTCTGCTTATGAAATGATTACTGGCTCAGGTGTATTGGTTTGTGTTTTCCTAAGTATTGCAACTGGTAAATTTGTGTTCTTGAAATGAATGGTTCTTCCTGCCATGATATTGAATTCGTAGAAGTTATTGGTCATCCTGGGTGGTAACTCTCCGTTATCCTTGCTGGTTTAGTTGAAGGGTTTTTGTTTGGTCTTGGGTGGATATCTATCTTCGTTCTTTTGTCACTAAATCCAGTCTTTGGCTAAATTTATGGGTTTAAGGGTCGAAGGCATTCTGCATCACTGTGTTTTTTGTTCGCTTGGGCATTGGTTGATTGCACCACTAGGGGTCACGAAATGAGGTTCCTGTTCTTCCTCGGCCCTGTCTTCATCTTTGTGCTGGGATTGTTCGCTTGAAGAACACGAGGGGTATACCCTGTGTGCGTTAAATAACATTGTCAGGATGGATTAAAGATTCACCTTCTATTGTGGCCCCCTGTCATGGATTTGTTACCTGCCCACGAATGAGTCCCTCTATGTATACATTGTTGGCCTTGGTTTTTCACCATTATAAGAGTGTATCTTCCCTCCCTGTGTTGGCTACGAAACAAACCTTAGCCCTCCTATCTGAAGATTGATAAAGAAGACTAACCTGGCCTCTAGGGTTTACTACTTGGTTATTGTTGGATGGTTGTATAATTGTCGACTAGTTCAAATACAGACTCACCCAATTGGTCGTGTGACAGTCGTGTTGGTTGGTATATAGTCATTGCCTCTGTTATAACAGTGTTTAACCCTACATTGTCGATTTCACTTTCAAAGTACACACAGTCGCTCTGTTTATAACTCAGTATTGTTTAATGGAAAGGGCCACTGCCCCAATTCAAATTGATGCGTGGGTATGCATGGGTGTCACAGCTTGTTAGGTCAATTGATTTTACGACAACGGTGAATTGATGGTTGATACACAGTCACTGGTATTTGCACTAATGATTATTTGGATGATTAGCTGGCATTGGTACAAATGCTTGATGTTGCTCACGCATGTCGCGTTGTGTGTATGGTGTTTTTGCAAAAAGAAATAATGGGCATGGTAACTGTGGTTTTCTTTGGGGCCGAATGACTATTGAACCATATGACTGTAGAGAATATATCCATTGCATCCTTATGTTTGTTCGATTGTATAAGCCTGAGTTTGCACAACATAGTCGATTACGGTGTGACTAAATCGAAACAACATTGTATTAAATCGATGGCTAGACACGATGGGTTGAGTTATTACCGTGACTATGTGTTTGTTGTTTTAAGTGGAAATGTTGCATCGTGGTGTTTGTTTGGCTGCGCACTATGTTTAACATAGATGGTTTGGGTTTTCACACTTATGGATACCCACAGGGTTTTAAGCATGTTTTGTTGCAACCCGATCATTTGTTGAGACATGTTTGTTGTTGATACCTCGTCGGTTGGATAGGTGGCCTAGATTTTTATAGTCACGTAAGATTGGGCTTGCACAATGATGGATTTACACTTGCATGATTGAATTTTTCAGTGCATATCTTGTGTTGGAATGGTGGTTGTTGTCTGTTTGATTATCAATATGGGTTTTGGCAATTTGATCTTGATTATTGGGTGACCGCCTATATTTATTTAACGAATGTCATTGCATTCAAAATGACAGACCCGATGACAGTGATACTATGACTTCATTGTTATTTTTGGAAGTATGAATTGGAGTATATTTGTTGATTGAAGTAATGTATGGGCAGTGGTTGATTTTGATGGTTTACAGATTGGAAATGGGTACTGTTAAAAAATTGTTATAAAATGCAAAGAATGTAAATGAAAGGAACAAAACCCCTTACAAATTGTGTGGAATACATACTGTCTTGTGGTGGCGTTGTGTTGGATATTTGATTATGAACAAATAACTAGTTAAATACACACAAATTGTTATTTGGTCAAAATGATTGATGGTTGATGCATCTCTTTTCGCTAAATGTTTTGTGGATCACTTAATTATTTTCATGAATAGTAATCGTCTTTCTCCCTTCCATGATTTCATTTTTCACTAATTACAAATCCCATCACCTTCGCATTTAATTTTTTCCACTCCCTGTTCTGAGATTGATTAGAGTCAAGAGAATTTTGGTGTTAATGCAGTTGATAGTGGCAATGTCTTGTGTGGATTACAATGATGTGTTATTGGTTTGCTTTCTAGTTGATTGTTGTTGTCATTGAGAAGTGACCATGTCTTTTCCCCCCTCATTATATCATATTTTCGCTCAATATAAAACCCCTCACATATCCCAGAACCCTTTTTCACCCCCCTGCTCATTGATTAACAGTAAAACAATTTGTATGGATTGGATTGCATGAGTCTGATACATTGTTTAGCCAAATCTATTTCATATTTTTAAGAGTTGTCATGTATGGTTATTTAAAATACTATTTTCTAATCGATCACGCTTGCAGGATGAGTTTTTTCAATCGAGGTAGCCATGGTCGAGGAAATAGAGGTAGAGGTAATTGGAATCGAGGCCCGAGAAGGCCCAGGTTCTCCATACATTTTGACGTCGATTCACAAGAGCTTGGCCAATTGTTTCATGCTGGATTCTTCAATTGGATTGGGTAGGGAATAGTCCAACCTAGGCCTGAAAGGCTTCCTTTCCATGCCCCACAAGCCCACGATATCCTTGTACCTCCTCATGTCTCATTACAACCCGAGGTTCCTAAAAATGATGGATGACAAGAGATTGTCCACCCGACAGTCTCCCAACATCGTGGCTGGCCCAACTTGTCCTTGCCTGCTCCTCTTCCTATTAACCCCATTGTCGAAGCTGCCCCTGACCACTCGCCAGTGCATTCCTCCCATGCTAGCAAGAGATTGAAAACTGAGGCCCACCATGCCCTTGATAAATGAAAATCCATTGTTGCCCCTTCCTCACCCTCCAATGGTTCTGAAAAATCCGTTTCTTCACGGATGCATTTGAGGGATGATTGTTCCCACGTGATCAACGAGATTAGGCCTAAAGGCTCTACACAACCAAAGGCAAATTCAGTAAAGTCAAGAGGTGACAACAACAATCAAGGAAGGGTTGCATCACAGACTGAGAAATATGGCTTTTGAGTTTTATTTTATCTACTGTTTTATGACAGTTGACTTCAAGGATGTTTGGACAACATGTTTTATTTTGGATATATGAGTATTATTTTGAAATAATTTCAAATTCCATAAGCTAAAATTGCCAAAAGTGAATATATTGATGGGAGGCACAAGGAAGTGTGTTTTTCTTAACTAATGGTTATGTTATGATTGTTATTATTGTTATGAACTAAAGGGACTCACAAGGGGTCCTACCTACTAGATATTATTTATTTATGACCCTTTTTTTAATTATTATTCTCCCCCCTAACTAAAGTTAGTTAAGTCTTTTAATTAACTTAACTAATGAGTTGGTTCAACTTCTTCAACCAATTCTAATTTGTTAAAAGCAAAAGGAAAGGGAGGAACAAAGGAAGATGGAAGCAAAAGCATGCTAAGGTTTGCTCTTTGAGTTTATGTTGAGATAGTTCAGTTTTCATTCATTCATATATTCATCACAAGCCTAATTCTCTTTTATGATAGCAGGGTCTTATTGTAGACATCAATATTCAGGGCTGAATCAAATCATCCAGACACTTTTTTTTCAGAGGTGTTGATATGTCTTTGATAGTCTGTGTAGACTTGTCTGTTTATGAATTAGTTTTCATGACTGATAAAGGCTATTGTGCAGAGTCGAGTGGGCATAAATCTGTGGCAAGTTGATCCAACTTTTAGAGTTCAGTTTTGGTTTTCTGTCAGATGTCCTTTTGTATGTTCCATCAGGGATGTCTAAGTTTGAATTTGGTCCAAGATTTTTGTATGAGATTTTGTAAAGAAAATGAATCTTTGGTGAATTGGAATGAAATAAAGGATTTATTTACGTCTCATCTATCTTGATTCTCATCTTGGTGTCCTTACTTCTATTCTTACATTTATTTTAGCAACTGTTATATTCAGAAAATTACATAAAAAATGAATTTCCAGCAAGATTTTTGTTGATAAAAGACTAGCCTAAGCACTCGTAATTAATACTTGTGATTTAATATGTTATTTTTTTTGGCTATAAACATAGGGTGATATTCCCGTCTACTTTTCTTTAGCCAAGTAAAGTCTAAAAATGCTTGAGTAAGATCATTTCATATCTTTTCCTCAACACACTTCTCTTTCCATTATGATTCGTGGGACTTTAAGAAGTCTTCAATACTAGGACCATTATCTTTTCCTGTAAAATACATCTTGCTTGGAGGAAATCTTCAACAAAAACTAGGATGTAAAAATAACTTACTATGCAAATCGCGCAGCTTTTTCACGAAAAAAACTTGAAAATTTGTTGAATTTAAAATGTTTATAACTTTACTTCCTAGACTCTGTTTTAGACAAACAATTTTTTTGAAATTGGGTATTTTTCCGAGATGAATTCAAATACCCAATTGATTTATGCAAATTTGGATTTGAAAGTTTCATAATTTAATCTTAAGTGTGTCGCCCCCTTTTTTCTTTTAAAAAATTATGCAAAAAGAAAAAAAATATTCATTTTTGTGGCCAAGGAAAGAGCTCTGATACCACTTATTGTGTACCTGAATAGATATGCAAATATAACTTCAGAAATAACCCTTAATATCAACAAGAATAAACCAAACCATTCACCAAATATTCAACACAAGAATGTGGACAAAACCTATGAGGTATGGTAACACCATATATTAATCCTTATGGAAGGATAACACTCCTCGAGCAATCCTTATTTATTACAATAACAATTTTCTTCACTACGCTCCAATACATTTCTTACACTTATTTATATAGCACTCTCCATATCCTACGAACATTCTAGAGAAGGAATATTCTAGTTGGTGGAACCTCCTAATAAGTCCTCACATTTATTGCATTCACACTACGCCATTTTTACTAAAAGTGGCATTTATACATAACAATATTTATCTACAATTATTCCCCTTGGGTACCTCCCTTGGTACCCCATATTATTCCCCCTAGCTATACTACATTGCTTAGTGTATCTAGGGGGAATGATATGGGGTACCTAGGGAGGTAACCAAGGGGAATAATAGTAGATAAGTATTGTTAAGTATAAAATCCACTTTTAGTAAAAAAAGACCTAGTGTGAATCCAATAAATGTAAGAGGACTTATTAGAATGTTCCTCTTCTAGAAGGTTCCTCTAGAATATTCTTAGGTGGATGGTAGAACTATATAAAGGGGTTAAAGCAATGTAATGTCAAAGTAAAGAAGTATTGTATTTGGAGCGGTAACTAATTAGGAGGTTTCCCCCTTGAAGAGGCAAGTGAATAGGAGTGGATCCCTTCTGTAATAGGATCTAATGTGTGGTGTTTCCATACCTCAAGAGTTTTCATAATAATAAAGTGGGTGATTTTATATATTGTTCTATGGATATTTTGAGGTGATTTCATTTGCCGAGCTTTGGTACTTAACTAGTGGTATCAAAGCACTTTCTTTGATCACAAAAGCGAGTTTTTTTCTTATTTTGCAGATTTTTTTTCAAAGAAGAAAAAAAGAGGATTGCCACATTCCAGACAATTTATGTAATAGTTTGTGAATAATTTTATGAAACCGATTGTATATTTGATATCCTCTCGAAAAAAAAACCCGTCTTAAACAAAGTCTAAAAAGTGAAGATATCAACATTTTAAAATATGCAAAATTTTAGGGTTTTTTCGTGGACGACCGCGCAATTTTGCAGATTTATGTAGCAATTGGTGTTGAATTTTCCCAAACAAATTGTAGATACGAGTTCCTCTCACAATTTTACTCAATCTCAAAATCAATTGTCCAAATCGGAGCTCCAGAAGTGAAGATATCGCTGATTTAAAATCATCAATTTTTTTGGGTTTTTCATGACAGTGGTGAGATTGTAAAGCTCATAACTTTTGACATGGTGCTCACATTGCTACCAGATCAATGCCATTGGATAGAGAAATTTAAGAGATTTATTTTTGTATATTACATGTGGTGTTTCCAATGGATATTATACTCCTCATGGAACTTCAATGGAAGTTTGAAGCCCTCGAGACATGTGTTCAAAATATTCAGGCACATGTTCAAAATATTCAAGCGATCACACTTGCAATGCAAGAGAGATATATTATGCAGGAAATCATGGATGAATATAATCAAGAATTATCCAGATGGATTTTGGTGGCCTCCCACCTATTCCAACTGATTCATTTTGACAGTTTTCTACTTTGGCTGTTCTTTTCCTAATTTTTGGGTCCCTGACTTGGGGGTCGTTTTGATGCCCTAAACAACGTTTTCAGGGCTCGCCACAATTAATAATAACCTTTAATAATTATCATCAAAATGTGTAGTCCTCAGATAAACCTTTCCAACGGTCTATCGTGCACCTAAAACATAGATCACATGCAAAAGTTACGACCCCGACAAGTTGATGTACTAACTTACCCAAACAGGGCCCACATGACTTTTGGTGCTTCATCTCCTAGGGTTAGGTTTTTTGATGTCTAGGATTTTTCACATTCCTTTTTATCGTAAAAATGCCTTAAGAGCCTCATTGTAATGATCTTCTTGCTAATGAGTGTAGTCGTCACATCTCTTCTCAGAGATAAGCCGCCACCATTCCAACAAGCTTGTTTTCCGTTGCATTTTACAATTTCAATGTATTTCCTTATTGAATAGAAAACCAATTTTATTGTATCTCTGTTATTCTGTGTTAAGAATATTTTAATGATCTGTATTCATTTTGTTCTACTCATAAAATATGGATTAGTGGTATCAGAGCGGTCTGCTCCTTGTCATTTTAATGCATGTCCCCAACAAGGTCAAGGTATAAAGAATTGTGTCTCGAGCTTGTTTCTCTTGAGAAAAAAAGCTCTCACACGCCCAAACGACCTCTCATGGTAGGATAAAAGAAATATGATGGGACATGAGATCCTTTCAAAATGTTGCTTGAGGAAGTCCTCACGCAACAAAGAACGATATGATGGATAGTTTCACGCAAATCCTTCGGCGGCTACCAACAGGTGACACATCTTCATCGAGCGGAGGCGCCACCCCCTTCAAGGTACAAATCAACTTCTATATTCCTATATTTGAAGATCAGATAGACGCAGATGTTGTACACAAGTGGTTGAATCTACTAGAAGGGTATTTTTTTGTCCATAACTTTTCAAATAAAGAAAAAATTACTTTTGCGCTCCTCAAAGCCATTCCCCATGTCAAAGATTGGTGGGAAACTTTCTATGAGCAAAAGGAAATAGAGGAACCCTCAATATTTATAGTTGCAACCATATGGGAATCCTTCAGGGATGTTATACCAAATGGACCACACTGCAGAAAGAAAGAGATCAAGCAGTGCCAGATTTCACAAATATCTTCCATACCCTGCGCACCAAGCTAGGTATCAAATATTCAGAGCGACATCTGGTGCTCAAGTATCGCAGTGCTATGCATAGATACATCCATATCGAAGTGGAATTTCTAAACATATCGTCCTTGGGCATGACCTATCGATATGCCATCAAAATCGAGCAGAAGCTCAAACAAAAGATGCGACAATTTGGGTCTGGGAACCCCTCGCAGCAAAACAAAGGAAAGGGAGGCCCCAACCTACTGAATAAAGGACAGAGAAAATATGGACAGTATCAGGACAACCAATCCAAGCCGCAAGAAAAGAAGGACACCATAAAGACAAATAAAGATACAGAGAAGTGGTGTGACTTCCATAAGAGCCCTTGGCATAACACTGCTCCTTGCTGGTCAAAGTAGTTGCTGGTGGTCGAAGTGAAAGCCTCTAAATCATATGCGGGATTTGACTCCGAGTCAGAACCACAAAGCGGAAGATGGATCATTGACGCAAAACCAGTGCCACCGCTGTTACCTCCAATCTTTAGCCTGGTGAACCAGACGAGCTAGAAGAAGGCGAAAGCCTTTTCCATTCGCAGATGTGGGTAAAAGGTACCCCGCTGCACTTCATTGTTGATAGTGATGGCCAGAAGAACCTCATCTCAGTAGAGGTCGTCAAGCAACTTACCCTCCCGACAATGTCACACCCGCATCCCTACACCATTGGAAGGCTCCGCCAAGGAAGCGGTCTGTGCGTCAACCAACAGTGTCGACTTCCGTACGACATCAAGACCTTTAAAGACGAGGTATTGTGTAATGTTGCTCCTCTTGAAGTTTGTAATGTTCTTTTGGTCCAACCTTATTTATGGAAACTTCATGCTGTATATGAGTCTAGGCCTCGTAGTGTTATTATTACTTTGAACATGAAATTGTACAGGATACCCAAGGTAGTCCCTCCTAGTGCTATTTCTTTGATCTCTGCTAAGAAATGCAAGAAGGTCATCTCTCAGACCAAAAAAATTATCTTCTTCGTGATCCGCTCTCAGAGTAAGCGAAACATCGCAGCCACATCGAGGGTCTTCGCAATCGATCTCTCCACACAACAGAAGCAAGTGGATAAGGTCATGGAAGAATACTCAGATATCTTCTCCTCTCCTACCAGGGTACCTCTGCACTGCCAGGTCAAGAATCCCATCGATCTGACCCCAGGCACACCGCTACCCAATGGGTCAGTCTACCCCCGCTCTCTGTTAGAAAATGAGGAAATCAAGAGGCAGATCCAAGAATGGCTCCACAAGGGGCACATCCATCTGAGCTCATCGCCTTGTGGGAGTTGAATCGTACTGGTGTAGAAGAAAGATGGAACCTGGCGACTTTGCATTGATTGCCGGGCTCTGAATAAAATCACAGTTCAGAACCAATACCTGATTCCCCGAATCAAAGACCTCCTTGATCAACTCATGGGGGGGAAATACTTCAGTAAGATTGATATGAAGTCTGACTACCACCAGGTCCCAATAGAACATACAGATGTATGGAACACTACCTTCAAGTCAAAAGAAGGTGTTTTTGAATGGTTGGTCATGCCCTTTGGTTTGACAAATGCTCCAGCAACTTTTATGAGGATGATGGATGATATCCTGCGACCTTTTAGCATTACTTTTGTAGTGGTGTATCTGGATGACATCCTCATCTACAACAAGACTTGGGCAGAACACTTGCAACATATTCAGTAGGTTCCGCACACCCTGTCGCAACACAAACTATATGAAAAATTAGAAAAATGATCATTTGGCATGGACAGGGTCCATTACTTAGGATACATTGTTGATCAACATGGTGTGCATGTGGATCCAGCCAAGATCTAGGTCATTCGTGACTGACCAACCCCAACCACACTCATCGAGCTTCATATCTTCTTGGGCCTCGCCAATTTCTATTGCAGGTTCTTGTTGGGATTCTCTCATATCGCATGGACCCTCAACCAAGTAACCAGGGGTGGCGGTAAGGAAACATTTGTGTGGGGAATGTCCCAACAACAAGCCTTCGATGACTTGAAACAACCTTTGTGATCATCCCTAGTACCTTCATTACCGGACCTACAACATCCCTTTGAGATCGAGACAGATGCTTCAGACTATGTTGTGGGCATCGTTCTCACTCAACATGGACACCCCGTGGTGTATCATAGTGAGACACTATCAGATGTTGTCTATAAGTACCCTACTTACGACAAAGAAATGTACTCCATTGTGCAAGCCTGCCGCCAGTGGAAACATTACATTCTGGGGAAGGAGACAATCATCCACACTGATCACAAGCCACTACAATTCATGCAGACCCAAGGCAAATTGTAGAATGACCGCCATCAGAAGTGGTCCACATACTTACAACAGTTCCACCTCAACATCAAGTATAAAACAAGAAGTACCAATTGAGTTGTTGATTGCCTCAACCGAACTCAAGTCACGACACTCACCACGGTGTTAGACTCTTGCGACCATGAGACCTCGGGATGGCCCCACCTCTATGAGACATACCTTGACTTCTCCATCACCTACCAAATGTTGGGAGAAAACTCGGTGGTCTCTAATTTCCATCTTCAGGACGGGCTATTGTGTCATCTGGGTCATCTCTACGTTCCATCAAGCGAGCACGTGAAGCTGATTTGGGAAGATCACTACAATCGGGTGGCAAGACACTTTGGCATCGAAAAGACAATGGCAGTGCTACAGCTACTGGATGAAACTTTGACAGGATGTCAACAAGTATATCAGGTTCCGCACCGCCTGCTCTATTTCCAAACCGACCACTAATAAACAGGGCCTATACACCCCTCTTTCTACTCTTGACAAGTTGTGGGAATCCATCTCAATGGACTACATGTCGGGCCTCCCGCCCACTAAGAGGGGAAATGACTGTGTTTTTGTGGTTGTTGATCACTTTTCCAAGATGGCAGTTGTGGCCACTGACAAGAAGAACATCACTGCAGAGGCCACTGCGAAGGTCTTCTTTGAACACATCTGGGTACACTTTGGTATCCCACAAACTATTGTCTCAGATCGGGATAGTCGGTTCCTCAGCAGATTCTGGTCGAGCCTTTGGTCACTGCTGGATACCAAGCTCACCAAATCCACTACCTTCAAGCCCTAGACAGATGGCCAAACTAAGGTCGTCAATCATATGATCATACATATCCCACGCATGTATAATTACAAGCACCCCCACACATGGGATGAAAGTATTCCCTATGTCCAACATAGCTACAACTGAGCCCTGCATAGCTCAACTGGCCACAAGCCCTTTCAGGTGGGTTTGGGATTCCAACCATCGGGCCCCATGGATGTTGCATTACCCCTGGCGACCACCTCGGCCGACTTGTCCCCTGATACACCAGAAGCTGACAAAGCCACCCAGTTCAATGAGCGGATCCAACACATCTGCCAAAAGGTTCAGGATATTTTACAGAAGTCCAATGCCAAGTACAAGCAACGCCATGATCAACACCGGGTGCCACATAAGTTTTAGGTGGGCTACAAAGTTTGGTTGCACTTGCAGAAAGAACGCCTTATAGGGCCCCATCGGAAGCTTCGCCCACTCCGGTATGGGCCATAAAGTATCACCAAGGCTGTTGGTGACAATGATTTTGTGGTCAACATTCCCCCTTTCCTTGGCCTACACCCAATCTTCAACGGGGCTCTCCTTCGACCATATTTCCCACCATTATTGGACACCTCAGAGATAGCAGAGAAGTTGACACCAACAAAGCTCAACCCTGACTGCATGCAACAAAAATCCAGTGATCAGATTTTGGACACACAGATCAAGGCCACCTGACAACAAAGGATCCATCTTTATCAAGTTGTCAAAGCAAGGCAACTCTTGAACCAAGGCAAGTGGCTCACCCGGGGCCAAATTCAACAGAAATTTCCTCATCTGATGGGGGAAATCAATGCAATGGAGACCATTGGTTGCTAAGGGGGGAGGATTGATCCAGATGGATGCCAATGGCCTCCCACCTATTCCAACTGGTTCATTTTGACAGTTTTCTAGTTTGAGAGTTTTTTCGGGTCCCTGACTTGCAGGGCCATTTTGAGGCCCTAAACAACGTTTTTAGGGCTTGCCACAGTAAAAAATGACATCTAATAGATCGCAGCAAAATGTGTAGTCCTCGGATAGACCTTTCCCTTTCCAACGGGCTATCGTTCACCTAAAACAAAGATCGTATGCAAAAGTTACGACCCTGGGAAGTTGATGTACTAACTTACCCAAACGGGTCCCACATGACTTTTGGCGCTTCATCTTCTAGGGTTAGGTTTTTGAATGTATATGGTTTTTGACATTCCTGTTTATTGTAAAAAGGCCTTCAGAGCCTCATTGTAATGATATCCTTGCGAATGAGCGCAACTGTCACATCTCTTCTCAGAGATAAACTGCCACCATTCCAACAAGCTTGTTTTCCGCTGCATTTTACAGTTTCAACTTATTTCCTTATTGAATAGAAAACCAATTTCACTGCATCTTTGTTATTCTGTGTTAAGCATATTTTAATAATCTGTATTCATTTCGTTCTGCTCATAAAATCTGGATCAAAGAAGCATATGCTTGGTATGATTTTGAGGATGCTTGTGATGATTGGTATATGGATAGTTGTCATTTATGGGATGACAACTATTTTCATTTTCTATTTGATGACTCTACTCCACCTTCTGTAGAGTACATCCTAGATTGAAGACAAGATTTTTCTATGCATACTCTTCTTCAGTTTTCTTATTCTCCAGTACTCGTGGATGAACTTTTAGATGGTTCTACATATTTGGATCCACATGACCAATGTCGATCTTTAGAGATCATTTTCAGTTGGCTATTGAGTTCCAATATCTTTAACATGGAGTTCAAATGAGCACTTGGACATGGGACCTAGGTATATGGTTGTAGACCCTCATAACAAGCGTTGAGCACAACACTTTTATAAGGGGGATGGAATGTACTTTAGCTAGGGGGTTTATATGGGGTACCTAGGGAGGAACCGAGGGGGAATAATAGTAGATAAGTATTGTTATGTATAAAGGACCCTTTTAATAAATAAGGCCTAGTGTGAATAATTGTAAGAGGACTTACTAGAAGGTTCCTCCTCTAGAATATTCTTATGTGGTTGGTAGCACTATATAAAGGGGTTTAATCAATGTAATGGAAAATTCCAGAATTATTGTATTTGGAGTGGTAGCTCATTAGGAGGTTTCACCCTCGAAGAGTGTTAGGGACCTAACCTCCCTAACCCTTCATGTAAGTAAAATAATATATTTCCATGTAATAAAGGCCAACATTAGTTAATAAGTCCTATTTAATAAATTTGAATGAGTTATTGTAAGAAGACCTAATATAAGCTTATGCTTCTATAAGGGTCTTCCTCTAGACTGATCTTTAGAATATAGAATTAGTATAAATAAGAGTATGAGGCATGATAAGTTTTGTCTTGAGAATTATTGTAATAGAGCATTGCTTTGTTGGAGGTTTCCCCCTCGAAGAGGCAAGTGAGCATTGTTTTCTATCAATAAAGGTATTATTTTGGTGTTGTGGTTTCATATATTGTGTTGTTCCGTTGTTATTCTCTGCAATATTTCTATTTTCTGCTATTATAATAGATCTGGTACCTAACAATTGGTATCAGAGCTCTTTCCTTAGCAGGAATTGTGGGTAAAACATTTTTCAGGGTAGAGACGTATTCCAACATCTTAAAACTACAATCATATGTCGTTCAACACATAAATCTGCAGTTGGGGATGCCTACACGTGGGAAATACAAGAGGTACTTAGGCTCACATTGTTGGACACCCTTGTAACCCCTATTGGTACGCCTTCGAGTGGTATCAGATTAGATAACACTTGTATACGGGCTGGCCTAGGTATCTTGAAGCCCATTATAGATCAACCGATCAACCACCTAACTGATATAGTGCCACCGAGAACAACACTTGAGAAGATACTCTCTAGCACCTTGGTAATCGAGTAGTATGGCTAAGGGTATGGTCTAGCCTCCTTAATTGGTGCCCTGAGATATTGGGCTGAGTACTATTGTTCAACCCTACATGTATATCATAGAGTTGTAGCACAGGGAAAACCCTTGTCTATAGGAACACTGAAAATCCCTATTCCTTGGGACATAAACAGAAGAAACAAGGAACATACAAGATTTATTGTCGTGCAACCTTGCCTCCTGCACACTTATTTGAGACCTATCCCATTGGACTCCTCTTTTCATCCTGATTGCAATGATACCTATCAATTTTTCATCCTTTTTATTCTTGTTGTCCCAACCCCTTCCCAACACCTTTATTTGGGATAGACTCCATTGGACTCCTTTTTTTGTCCTGATTTCAATGATCCCTATCATTTTTCTGCCTTTTTTCCTGTGGTCCTGACCCCCTTCCTGACACCCTTATTTGGGACCTATTCTATTGGATTCCCCTTCTAACACTAATTGTAATGGTATCTATCTCTTGTAAGCCTTTTTGTTTGTGGACCCACCTGCCCTGTTCAGAAACCTTCCATTACCACCTCTTCCTGTGATTTTCTCTTCACGATGGCCAACAATCGCAACCAAGATCTTGAAAACCACATCATTACCCACATAGAGGCCAAAATGGAATACACGAAAGAGGAAATGAAGAAGGACATCAATTCCCACCTTGCCAACCAACTTGCATCCCACCTTGATTCTCAACTTGACTCCTTTTGATGCCGAGGTCCTGGAAAAACTGCCATTTCCTAGAGTCCATATCTCATCTAAACAACCTTCTAACATCGAAGGTACAACTTCCTCCAATTCCCAACCTTTTCAGTCCAACCCCTTTAATCATGATCTATGTATTCCATGCGTGGAGGTGAACAAATTTGATGGCTCGAATCCCATTGGTTGGGTCACTTAAATGGAACATTAATTCTCCTTGCATGTCATCACTGATGACTTGTCCAAACTTTGTTGTGGTGTCCTCTATTTGGATTTTGAACGTTGGCAATGGCATCACAAATCACGCCAATTATATGTTGCTTGGACACAGTTTGTGGCCAAACTTTATGAACACTTTGACACAGACACACACTCCATGGGTCATTTGACCAAATTGAAACACTCTGGTACCATGGAAGAGTTTATCATTGCATTTGAGCAACTGGATTTCATAACAAAGGGCATGTATGATACTTTTTTCAAAGAATTCTTTATCAATGGCCTCAAGGATGAAATCTGAGCCCAGGTCCTCATGACTCACCCTCAGACTTGGCTGGAAGCTACTCAACATGCCAAGGAAGCACGACATGTTGTTTTTCCCAGCACCACAAATCCTCTTTTCATCCTCTCCCTCGCCCTCACCCTCTCAATCCTACCCCTTATCCCACCCCTCCCAAGATCCAAAAATTAACCCAGGCAAAAATGGTTGAACGCCAACTCAAGGGTCTTTGCTATAATTGTGATGAAAAATATTTTTCGGGGCACAAGTGTAAGGAACAAAAGTTGTTTATGGCCATCTCTAAGGATGTTTCTAACGAAGAGGTAGAGGCTTCTCCTGTGACAAAGCTACCAAAGCCAATTGATCTCACTCCGCCATATGATCCACCAGAAGTTAAACCGGTCATTTCCTTGACTGCATTCATTGGCTTCTCTGCTCCCCAAACCCTCAAGTTAATTGGCTACATTAAACATCGGAAGGTCATCATCCTAATTGACAGTGGAAACACCCATAATTGTATTCATCGTCGCATTACTCAAGAAACCAATTTCTATATCCGTGCAATCAAAAAATTTCCAATCATGATTGTCAATGGAGGTTCCATGAAATGTGGGGGGCGTTGTGAAAATGTGTGTCTCCAAATTGGCAAGTATAACCTGAAATCGCATATGTTTGCTATCGACATGGGTGTTTGTGACATTGTGTTAGGTGCATAATGGTTACACACTCTCGGTCCCATCCTCATGGATTTTAAGGAATTAACCATGCAATTTCAATAAGAAGGCCAACAATATAACTTCCAAGGCATCACAACAGGGTCCCCTGAGATCATCAGTTCCCATCGAATGGAAAATCTCCTCAAAAAAGGTCACTCGAGAATTATTTCCCAACTCCATGTCATTCAAGCAATTGAGACACCATTTGTGCATCCTAACCTTCAATATATACTCTCCAAACACCAAACTATTTTTTGCACTCCCCATGGACTTCCCCCTTCCCATGGTGTTCATGATAATTCCATTCCTCTAGTTTCAGACAATCTTCCTCCCAATGTTCACATGTATCGTCATCCCTTTTCCCAGAAGAATGAAATTGATAAAATTGCTCAAGAATTTCTCAACGTGGGTTTCATCCACCCTAGTACCAGCTCCTATTCTTCTCCTGTGGTCATGGCCCTCAAGAAAGAAGGCGCGTGGCGCATGTGTCCAGATTTTCGTGCCCTCAACAAACTGACCATCAAAGACAAGTTTCCCATTCTTGTCATTAATGATCTATTGGATGAATTGAGTGGTCCTCAATAATTTACTAAACTTGATTTTCGTTCTGGCTATCACCAGATACGTATGAAAGAGGCGGACATTCCCAAGACTGCATTTCGAACTCATGAGGGTCACTATGATTTCTTCGTCATGCCCTTTGGCCTATGTAATGCTCCCTCCACTTTCCAAAGTCTCATGAATCATGTCTTTCATCCTTTCCTTCATCATTATGTCCTAGTTTCCTTCGGTGATATTTTCATCTATAGTAAAACGTGGACATCCCATCTTTCCCATGTGGATAAAGCTCTCCATCTACTTTCTCAGCACCAACTTTTCCTCAAACAATCTAAATGTTCCTTTGGCACCTCAGAAGTGGAGTATTTGGGTCATATTGTTGGTAAGGATGGCGTAAGGGTGGATGTTAAGAAAATTGAAGCTATGCAGGATTGGCCTCTCCCCAAAACTCTCAAGATCTTGCGTGGTTTCCTAGGTTTAATGGGATATTATCATAAATTTGTTAAGAATTATGGAAAAATTGCAACACCTCTCAGTACTCTCCTTAAAAAGAATGCTTTCAATTTCGACAGTTGATCAATCCTTCCATGCTTTGAAAGAGGCTATGTGCACAACTCATGTCCTGACCCTTCTCGAATTCAAGAAGACTTTTGTCCTGGAATGTGATGCTTATGGGAAAGGAATTGGAGCAGTCCTCATGCAAGAAGGACGACCTTTGGCCTTCACTAGAAAACAACTTTTAGAGCGACATTTGGGCCAATCCATCCATGAAAAGGAAATATTGGCTATTATACATATCGTGGATCTCTAGCATCCTTATCTATTGGGGAAACTCTTCCAAATTAAAACCGATCATTAAAGCCTCAAGCATTTTTTGGAACAACAAATTTCGTCCCCGGAGCAATAAAAATTGGTGACCAAGCTATTTGGAAATGATTATGAGATCATTTACAAGAAGGGCAAAGAAAATATGGTTGTTGATGCTCTTTCCAAAAAGTATGAAGACAAAGGGTCCCTCTTTTCTCTCTCCTTCCTTTTACCATATTGGCTCCAAGTTGTTCACCAGGAATGGCTGCAAGACCCCAAAATTTCTTTCCTGATCCAACAATTGCAAGAAAATTCTCCAGTTTCTCTAGGGTACTCTTGGCACAATGATGTGTTTCGCTACAAAGGTCATATGTATCTAAGCAAACAGTCACAACTTAAATCTACGGTGCTTTCGGAGCTTTATGCTTCCCCCACAGCTGGGCATTTAGGTTTTATCAGAACCTATGAAAGGGTCAAACGTTATTTTTTCTAGGATGGTATGAAATAGGACGTTCACACCTTTGTGGCTGAATGTGATGTCTGTCAACACAATAAGGGAGAAATCGTCAAGGCCCAGGGCACAATACAACCACTCCCTATTCTATCGGCTATTTGACATGATATTTCTATGGATTTCGTTGTTGGCTTACCTAAATTGGGCAATAAGTCAGTCATCATGGTGGTAGTTGATCGTCTTTCAAAATGTGCTCATTTATGTGCTCTTCAACACCCATTCACAACATCCACAGTGGCTCAAATTTTCATGGATAATATCTTCAAGCTTCATGGCTAGCCTAATAACAAAGACCCCACTTTCACCATCAATTTTTGGAAAGAATTGTTCCATCTCCAGGGAACCCAATTGCATCTCAGCACTGCCTATCATCCCCAGATTGATGGCCAGACTGAATTTGTCAACAAGTTATTGGAAACATATTTGAGTCGTTTTGCATCTGAAAGACAAAATAAATGGGCTTAGTGGTTACCCCTAGCTAAATGGTGGTACAACAAATCTTACCATACAACTACTCGCATGACTCCTTTTGAAGCAGTATATGGACAAAAGCCCTTGTCGGTTCTCTCATACATGCCAAGTGTCTCGAATATTCAGGAGGTTGACACAAATCTTACAGTTCACCAGGCCATCCTCTGCACCCTCAAAACAAATTTGGCTACAGCTTAAAATCGCATGAAGCAACAAGCAGATAAAGGTCGTTATGAATGCCAATTTGTTGAAGGGGACCAGGGGTTTCTTCGTCTGCAACCCTATAAGAAAACTTCACTCAAAGCTGACCACTATTAGAAACTTGCTCCGAAATTTTATATTCCTTATACAATTCTCAAGCGAGTGGGGCAGGTGGCCTACCAGTTAGATTTGCCCAGTCATTTTAAGCTCCATCCTGTTTTTCATATCTCATGATTAAATAAGATGATTGGAACTAAGTGCTAAAATCAAACCAGTCTGCCTGAGTTGGATGAAGAAGGTTCCATTAGGTTACAACCACAAGTAGTCTTGGACCAACCAGAGCATCATCTTCATCAACACACCATCAAGGAAGTGTTAGTGCATTGGAAAGATACAACTCCAGAAGATGCCACCAAGGAGTCAACCACCATTCTGCTAGAGTTTCCTCATCTCAAGCCTTGAGGACAAGGATATTTTTCAAGGGGGAAGGCATGTTAGGGACCTAACCTCCCTAAAACCTCACATAGGTAGACTAACATATTTCCATGTAATAAAGGTTGACATTAGTTAATAAGGCCTATTTAATAAATTTGAACAAGTCAATGTAAGAAGACCTAATAAAAGCTTATGCTTCTAGAAGGATCTTCCTCTAGAATGATCTTTAGAAGACATAATTAGTATAAATAAGAGTAGGAGGCATGAGAAGTTTTGTCTTGAGAATTATTGTAATAGAGCGTTGCTCTGCTAGAGGTTGCCCCCTCGAAGAGGCAAGTGAACATTGTTTTCTACCAATAAAGGTATTATTTTGGTGTTGTGGTTTCATATATTGTGTTGTTCTGTTGTTATTCTCTACAATATTTCTATTTTCTGTTATTATAATAGATCTGGTACCTAACAAAGAGGAAAGTGAACATGAGTGGATCCTTTCCATAATAGGATTTATTCTATCGTGTTGCCCTACCTCAAGGGTTTTCATAATAATAAAGTGGGATATTTTCTATATTGTTCTCTGGATATTTTGTGGTGATTGTATTTGCAGAACTTTGGTACTTAACATGTTGAAAAAAGAATATATAGGAGAACAAGCTTGGAGATTTATATTTTCGAGAAGTACTTCTATTTTTTCCAAAATTTGGGAAGAAAAGAGTTTGTAGCCTTGTTTTGACAAAAATTATCAATATGGGTGGTTTCTAGAATGCATCCACAAAAACAAATTTATCTATAATTTTGGGTATAAAATGTATCTACTGGAACCAATTGTCTAAAGAATTTTGTAGATACACTATTATATAATAGACAATTAAAGGCCATAGTTCTAGTTAATTAAATTATGAGAGGATTGGTGTTGGTTGGGCTAAGAATCTGTCATCATGGAGGATGCCCATAATCCTTATGAATCTAAAGTAGATGCTATGGGTGAAAATTTACAAGGTAGAAATGCAAAGACAAATTCCAATGGACACAAAAATCAAATGACTCCTCTAGATATTGTAGAGACAATGAGAAGTCTGAGAGTGGAATTACAGAGTTGTTAATGAAAGGTTGATTAAAGATCAAGAGGAACAAAACTAGTTGAGTTTTTTCATGCTCCAAAGCTTGATAGATATACAAATTAAAAGTCATCATGGGTAGAGCTAAAACAATGTTGGTGGAAGTGGGAACAATTCAAGAACTTATTCTCACAAGAGGTCCCATAGCACAAGAGATACCTCAAGAGATGGGACATGCACACTGTTGGGATCCTTTGTGAGTGAGTCATTTTCCTCTCTGGACTCGTTAAGTAACTTAAGCTCTTCTTCTTCCAGGAATAGGAGGGAGAAACCTTTCAAAGATAACTTGCGTGGATAATTTTGAAAGGTAAAACCCCCTGCATTTGATGGTGAAGTCAAATTCAAACAAGAAGTTGAAGATGATCTCCTTTGGATGAGGAAATATTTCAAAGTCCATGATTATTTTGGAAACATGAGGGCTAGAGTGGCCATATTCAATATGAATGATATAGCTTCAATTTGGTGGGAGCATCTCAAACACGTTAAGAAAATAAGTGAAATAAATGTTGTTTGGACGCAATTCAAGAAGAGCTTTTTGAAAAAGTATCGCTTTGATAGATACTATGATGGTACAAAAAAAAATTCCATGAGTTAAATCTAGGACAAATGACCATGAATGGATATGAAAACTGATGCAGGAGCATCATCAACAAGCACACGTGGAGAGACAACTCAGCTCCTTAGCGCACCTCTGAATCATTTCAGAATCTTAACCGTTGGCGTTTCCTGTGAATCTTTTTGAAATGATCGAAAACTGAAGAAGATCAGACATTTGGGATTTGAATGATCACGAGTGATCTGGGAGTTTCACTCCTATTCTTGAATGTAACAGAACTTAGGTAGCAGTTAGGTTTTTTTTCAAGTAGATGAGTAGTTGGGGGGGAACCCTAAGAACCCTCTGAGATAAATGGAGGTTTCGTATGCCCAAATGAGGCTGCTACAAGTTAGTAGGAGATTGTTGTGATTTAGTTATTGTTGAGTCTTTAGTTGGGATTTTATCATAGCTCTAGCCATTTACTTTTAAATGAATATAACAAAGGAAAATTGATCCAATGCATGGTGTTGCTATTGTTTACATTTCCCTCTTATTTTGTTTTCATGAATGAATGAGTTATGTTGTTGAGTATATGAAAATGTGAAGTGTTTAGATAAGTTTTGATTGCTCTCTCCGTTGAGTTCATGCAAGAAGTGCATACGGTCCACAAGGAGTGCGTTGACAGAGTTTGTTTCGAATCAAAAGCTCAGAAGAGATAGCACGAAACTTCCCCTTTTCAAGGAGTGCAAAGTGACTGTTGCAAGGTGTGCACAGTCATCCGCAAGAACTTAAGTCTTGCGTGAGAATCAACTGCAAAAAGTGACAGAATCTGTTTCGATTCGTAAGCTCATAAGAGATAGCGTGAACTTTCCATTTGCAAGGAGTGCAAAGTGACTGCTGCAAGGTGTGCATAGCCACCCACAAGAAGCTAAGTCTTGCGTAAGAATCTGTTGCAAGGAGTGCACAGATCCGAAATTTGACTAAGTGTTGAAGTAACCCTTGAAGGAGTCAAAGGAGCAAGGAGAGAGAAATATCAAGAGAGATAGTGGGAGAAATACTCAAAAGGAGTGAAGCTTTGAAGGTTTCACAAGTCACCGGCTAAGATCCATCCAGGAGGGAGCGAGATCATTTTGGATCATTGGATCTGGGAAAGGCGCACGAGTTTTAAGTCTATGTGTCTACATAGGAGCGAGTATTCATTGAAGTCTTGAAGAGGCCAGGGACCATCCATCATCCAAAGGAAAGGTGGCGGAAGATCCCTAACTTCAGACTGAAATCACTTCAGAAGTTTTGTGGATAAGGAGAAAGCAAAATTGTTGAAGAGCCGAAGTTCGAAGTAGATCCAGGCCATTGGTTGCCAAGAAATATGTGCCGACAGATCTGAGACTTCGGGGAATTTCACTTTAGAGGATCCCAAGTGTGGAGTTTGACAAAATCCCGAAGTCCTGAAGGCCAAAGTAGATTGCAACCGTCTGTTGCGGAGGACACGTGGTGAGAATCCATCGTCTTCGGGTGAAAGCACTCCAAGAGGAAGCGAAGACTGAGAGTTGAAACTCTCGAAGATCGAAGAGAGAAGTGAATCATAGTCATTGATCTGTGAGGGACACGTGTTGACAGGCCGTCGGTTTCGGGTGCAAGTCCTGCGGAGGAAGCAAGACTTGAGAGTTGAAACTCCCGAAGCCCGAAAGGCGAAATCAATCGTAGTTGTCTGTTTGGAAGGGAGGCACGTGTCGCTATATCGTGGAGATATGGGATTGTGGGAGAGAGGGGAAAAAGGGTCACTAACTGATAGTTGACCAAGGTGGAAAGAGAACAGACCTTAGTCGTCAATCAGAGGCAACGCTCAAGATCACAAGATCAACGGTCACACTTAATTGCAGGGACAGAAAGTGCTCGGGTTTTAAAAATCTTGGAGCGGGCTGCAATCAAAACCCCGGTATTGCCAAAAGGACGTCTGGCAGTTGCTAGTGAATTGTGGGGAGAAAAGTGGTGTGGTCTCAAACCACTCTAGGTCGCCCCACAATCATGTGTTTACTTGAGGGCATAGCCGAGGTCACATACGAGAAAGGGATAACAGAAGAGGAGCTAGCGCCAGGACCCAGATAGTTCAAAAGCGCGAAAGGAGAGGTTGCGGGTGTCATAGAACTTGCACCAAAAGACTGAAAAGGCTCTGTGTTTAATCACCAGGGAGACCATTAAGGTTTCAGAGAGCCGATTCAGCTCTGGGAATCGAAGATCCTTGATTGGGAGGTCGAGCAACCCCGAGGAGAGAAGGGGGGTCTGCATCAAAAACACATTTTTGGAACTCTTGAGGTAAGTTATGTACATCATAGATTATAAGGTAAAGATCCAACATTTCCTAAGTGGATTACCTCAATCTTATAAATATAGATTTGAGTTCAATGAAACTCAAACATTGGATGAGGCCATTAGAAAGGCTAAGTAATATTATGATGGAAATAAAAACATGCCATAACTCCACAAGACATGGAAGGAACATAAGGAGAAATTTGAACATTGAAAGAAAGGGTTCAAGCCTTGCCAATATAAAAATCAAAAGAATTAGCCAACTCAAAACAAGGTTAAGCCAAGAAAGTAGTGGGAAAGAAGCCGAGGGAGCCTATCAAATGTTGGGGATATGGAGAAGACTATTTACTCATAAATTCTCCACACTAAGAGGAGGATTCTAGGAAAGTTCACAAAATTCAAGAAGATACAATTGTGGATGATGTAGCAAGGGTTATTCCTAGGATCTATGCTGCATTGGAAGATCACCAAGTCGCTAATCGCTCATGGATGAAGTTTAAGTTAAGATTGATAAGTAATATATTTCCATTTTGATTGATCCTAGATCTAGTCACAATTATGTTACTCAGTTTTTTGAAACTTGTTCTCTTAAGAAGTGCAAGCATAATAATTTTTGGTTAGTTCAAATGGCCATTGGAACCAAGAGAAAAGCTAATGAAATGGTGGAGAGATGTCCAATGGAGTTTAATGAACTTTGCACATGTGCAAACTCAAATGTTTTATTGCTCAGTTTTTATGGTGTCCTCATTGATATGGATTGGTTGGAAGCACATCAAATTAAACTTGATTGCTACAACAAGAATTTTTATTGCATTGATGAGTATGGAAACCCAAGGACAATAAAGGGCATACCAAATGAAATTTATGTTAGGCATATTTTAGCCTTGCAATTGAAAAAATGTTTTAGAAAAGGTTACCAACTATATGCGACCCATATATTAGATTTAGCATAAGGTAAAGGTCCCAATCTTGAAGACTATCCTCTCTTATAATATTTCAATGACGCACTCCCTAAAAAAGTGCCATGACTTCCTTGAAACATGGATATTGATTTTACAATTGATAGTGTACCCAAAATTACACCAATGTCCAAGACTCGTTATAAAATATGTACTTTAGAATTATTGGAGCTAGAAATGCAACTGCAAGAACTATTTGGAAAGGGACATATTTAGCTAAGTGTGTCTCCATGAGGAGCACCCATGTTATTTGTGAAAAAGAAATATGGCACTCCTAGGTTGTACAATGATTATAAGCATCTAAATAAAGTTATAGTGAACTCGTATCACCTCATAATTCACAAGGGAAGAGCATTTAGATTGAAGATTGTTAAGCCCCTACCCCTCATTCATTATTATTATATTAGTTATGGTTAGGTTGGCTTAGTGGCAGGTTACTTCATGCTCACTTTATCTCCTATTTATATAATAAATGAGATTCATTTGTATATGCATATTGTCTTATGCATTGGATATATTGTAAAAGGAGGTTGCCCCATAGAAGTGGCTTCTTATTCATCGACTCTTTATCATTATCAAAACAGGGAGTTACTTGTTCCTTTTACTCTTACGCTATTTATGGAATTTCATTCATAGCATTTGGTTTTAGAGCATATGATCCTAGGGTTGGCTCCTTCAAATGAGTCAGCTTGGTGTTTTCACCGAAACATTTTTTATTTGAAGTTTCATATAGTGATTTTTTGGGGAGATTGAAGCATAGTGTAGTACATGAGATAAAAAAATATAGGTTTTGGTTTAGTATACTTTCATAAATATAGGTTGTGGAAATTAGTCCCTAAAGAATCATCATGGAATTTTTTCTATGGGTTTTTTTGGGAGCTTTCAGATAGTGGAATTTGTTGGGTTGTTATATTCTTTGCAGTGAAATTCTAGTCTAGGTGGATTGACTGAAAGAGAAATTCGAAGGTCGAAGTGATCGACCGAGAAACGTCAAAGTCAAAGTGATTGACAAACAAGTCGAGAGGTCGACGGACAAGAGGTTGTCAGGAGGTCCAATGGCAATTGATTAAAGACCAAATGGAGGTCAATTGGTAGTCGACTAGTAATCGACTTTAACAAAATCCCAAGATTTATGGTATTTGTAGCCAATGATCTGCGTGGATATGTAATCATTTTTTAGCGCCTTTCTTTAGGGTTTTTCCTACTGTAAATCCTATAAATAGGACATGTTGTAATACTGCAAAAGCTAATCAAGGATGTTGTAGTTGATCTTCATGCTTATCTTTAGCAAACGGTTGTTGGTCGTGTATATGTAAGCCGAATTGGCTACAGAGTTGTTCTTGTGTAAAGAAAGAAGGTATGATGGTGATTGTGTCTTGGGTGTAGACCAAGGTTGGACATGTAACCTTTTATTCTAAATGAATAAGACAACAAGAGAGCAAAATGCTCAAAGAATGTTGGTTTTCCAGTTTGAGTTTCGAGGGTAAAATATTTGTGTACTGTGAGATTCCTTTGTCATTTATTTTCTGGCCTAAATCTATCTTCCTCTCTTCTATTAGGTTTAGCGTGGAAATATATTTTCCTAACATGTGGTATCAGAACTTGGTTTGAAAATCTTGTATCAGAGCTAAACCCTAGGTCTAGTAAGAGTCGTAAGTCAAATATCTTTAAATTATTTCTTAAAATAATGACAAGTAGTTTGAGGATAGAGATTGAAAAATTCAATGGCCAGAAATTTGAGCTTTGGAAGCTTAAAATTGAAGATCTCCTTGTAGATCGAGAACAATGGGTTGCAGTTTCTCCAGGTGCGATTCCGACAAGTATGTTGAGGGAAGAATGGGAGAAACTAGAAAGAAGGGCAAGGAGTACGTTTCGACTTTGTCTTGCAGAATCGATGTTGTTGAATGTCTCAAGTGAAGACTCAACCATTCAACTGTGGGATAAGTTGGGAAGCTTGCACTAGTATAAATCGTTGGTAAATAAATTGTTCATTAGAAATAAATTATATCTTATGAGGTTAAGTGATGGTATTTCGGTACCTAAGCATTTGAATGCATTCAATACTATAATAAGTTAGTTGTCATCTGTAGATATCAAAATCACTAAGGAGGATAAATGTATTAGCCTATTATGTTATTTTCCAGACTCCTGAGATAGCTTAGTCGTTGTTATAGGGAGTAATTCAACCACATTAGCGTTAGAATACGTGGTGGAAGCTCTACTGTTAGAAGAGATGAGAAAGAAGAACATGGAAGGATCAACCAAAGATGCTTTAATGGTGAGAGGTCAACCAAATGATAGAGATAAAGGCAAAGTGTTAGGTAAAAAGTCTAAGTCAAAGGGTAGACCTAAATCCTTTGTTCAGTCGACAAGAATATGTTGGAAATGCGGTAAAGTTGGGCATTATAAAAGGGAATGCAGGTCAAAGGCAATGGAAGTCAGTACATGATCCGATGAGAAGCAATCAACTGAGAGAAAGAATACTCGAGATAAAGGAGGCGATGTGCATATAGCGTCGACCAATACACTGCCAAATCAAGATGTTTGGTTGATCGAATTATGAGCATCCTATCATATGACACCTCAAAAAGTATGGTTCTATGAATACGAGAGATATGAAGGAGGAGATGTGTTCTTGGGGACAACTCGACAACCAAAATTGTTGGACATGGAAGATTCCTACTGATACTGCAAGATGGGAGGAGTAGAACACTTCCAAGTGTGCTACATATTCTGGGTTTGGAAAGAAACTTGATATTTGTCAACAAGATGAGTGATGCAAGAGTGCACACTCTATTTCAGAAGGATACATGCAAAATGGTTAGGGGTGTGATGGTATTAATTAAAGGATTTTGGATTGGAAACCTATACAAGTTGTTATGGAATGTCAAATCGACAGGATGCAACAACATTGTTGTTCCTAAAGCCAATTTGACTCGACTCATCTTAAGCTGAGACGATTCAAACCAACTCGTTTGTCAAGTCAACACAACCATGTTATGGCACAAGAGGATGGGACACATTCGAGAAAAAAGACTTCGAGCTATGCACAACAAAGGTATGGTCGAAGGTTTTGCTAAATGTAATTTAGAAGTGGATCTTTGTGAACATTGAATATATGGACAACAAAATTGGGCTAGGTTTCCATCGGGAGAGAAAAGGGCAAAGGGGATTCTAGAATTGGTTTATAGTGATGTGTTTGGCCCTGTAACAATGCCTTCACTTGGTGGATCCATGTATTATGTCTCTTTCATAGATAATTTCTCCAGAAAGACATGGATATATTTCCTAAGGAAGAAGTCATAGGTTTTCGAGAAATTCAGAGAGTTTAAATCTCTTGTAGAAAACCATACATGTAAGAAGATCAAGGTGTCGTGAATTGACAATGGTGGTGAATTATGTGCAAAGGATTTTGAGAAATTCTGCGAGCAATGTGACATACAATCCAAAATACCACACCAAATACCCCACAACAAAATGGAGTTGTTGAAAAAATGAAAAGAACATTGATGGACAAGGCAAGGAGCATGCTCAGTGGTGTTGGGCTCACACAAGAATTTTGGGTAGAGGTAGTCGACCCTGCAAAATATTTGGTGAATATGTCCCCTGTGTTAGCACTAGTTGACATGACTTTGCATGAGGTATGGTTTGGAAAGAAACCTTTACTTTGACATCTTGAAGTATTTGGTTGTGATGCATTTGTGCATGTTTCTATGCAAAAGAGGAGAAAGCTAGATAAGAAGGCAATCAAGTGTATTTTCATTGGATACAAAGAAGGAATGAAAGGATATAAGCCATGGGATCCTGCATCAAGGAGAATAGTTTACAATCGATATGTGGTCTTCAGAGAAGTTGGAGGGAAATCTGAGTCTGAAGTGGTTCAAACAGAGAAAAATCCAGAGAAGGTGAGGTTTGAACTAATGAACGAATAAGATGATTCAGATGAGTTGACCAAATCAGATGAAGAGGTGGAACAACTGACCTCGATTGTAAAAAGGTTTGAATGAGTAACAAAACTAGTCGAAAGGTACAATATGCCTGACTTCCATTCCGCATTTGTGTTAACTGCCACTGATGAGGAGCCCAAGTTGGTCAGGGAGGCAATCGACTTGGTAGAGGGTGGACTCTAGAAGGACACCATGGTTGAAGAGATGGAATCCTTACACATGAATGACACGTGGGATTTAGTTGAATTACCTAGTGGAAGAAAGCTCATCGGTAGCAAGTGGGTATTCAAGAAGAATATGAATGCAATAGGTCAAGTCGAGAAATTCAAAGCTCGACTAGTAGAAAAAGGATATTCCCAAGTCAAAGGAGTCGACTTCGGTGAGATTTGTTTCCCTATTGCAAAATTAACTTCCATTAGAGTACTAATTTATGTGGCTTCAACATTTGATCTTGAAATAAAACAAATGGATGTGAAGACAACGTTCCTACATGGGGACTTGGAAGAATAAATCTACATGAAATAACCTGAAGGATTTCTAGTAAAGGGAAATAAATGCCTAGTGTGCAAGGTTAAAAGATCCCTTTATGGTCTAAAGTAATCACCAAGGATGTGGTACCAAAATTTCGACACACACATCCTTAGTTTGGGATTTGTGAGAAGTAAGGTTGATCATTGTATACATTCCGAGGAAGAAAGTGGGTGATTCATATATGTAGCATTGTATGTCGATGACATGTTGTTAATCAGAAACAACATGGACGCAATGAAGGAAGTGAAGAAGCAGTTATCCTCCAAGTTCGACATGAAGAGTCTTGGTGCAACGAACTTCATTCTTAGAATGGATATTAAGAGAGATTGGGCAGTTAGAAATCTTTGGTTGAATAAGAAAAAGTATATTGAAATGTTTTGAAGTGTTTCAACATGCAGGATTGCAAGCTTGTAAATGTGCTAATTCCTCTTAGAACAAGGTTAACTGTTGAATAATGTCCAAAGACACGGGAAGAAATGGAGGGCATGACACATGTTCCCTATGCAAGTGTTGTTGGTAGTTTGATGTATGTGATGGTCTGCACTCGAACAAGCATTGCCCATGTAGTGGGAGTGTTGAGAAGATACATGTTGACACCTGGAAAAGAGCACTAGATAGTTGTTAAGATAGTATTTGGGTATTTGTGTGGCACAAAATATTATGATATATTCTACCAAGGGAAACCTGGAGGTGATAGTGAAGTATATTTACATGGCTTTGTCGATGTCGACTGGGTTGAATATTTGGATCGACTAAGGTCGACCAATGGATATGAGCTCAATATGTTTGGTGTGTTAGTGCTCAAAATGTTTCTTCAAGATTTTGAGTTGCCTTCATCAGATCAAGGTCAATTCCCCCATTTATAATCAAGATATTCTTTGAATGTTTGTCTTCAAATGTTGACAGTGCAGATCCAACATTGAATTTGATCATCGTTTGTCATGAAAGTGCCAAAGGGAATTCGTCAAAACCCTAGACTGCGCAGATGCCCAATAGATCTCCAATTGTTTCCAATGTAACACCAACTCGATTTCATCTTCTATTCATGAAGATGCCAATCAAGATAAATCGAAGGGATTTTCTATTATTAAAGCAAGTGCCAATGATTTCAAATGATAGGGTTTTGTTCAGTAGTAGAAGTCCATGTGGAGAAGCTCAAAAATAAATAAATTTACACTAAACCCTAATATGTCAAGTTCCATTCAAACCTTTGTGCATCTAAAAACTTGATCAGTTTTCATGGAAAATCGATGGACAAAGGCAATCTCATGAAGAGAATAAGATTCCAAGGCATGCGTCAAGTCAGGACCATTCACAGGCATCAAGTTTTCACTAGCTAGCAAATAAATTCCATCATTACGTGTCAGGGGCAGAGTTTGGGAGCCAGTTTGGAAGTATTGACAATTGCATACATCCAGATGTCAATTTAAATGCTTAGTTATTGAAATTTTCTCCAAAGCATAGTCAAATTCGTATAAAGGAATGTCCAAATGTCAAAAAATAGGAGATTGCCATTGGTGCCAAATATTAAGTGTGGAAGTTTCAAAGCACTTCAAAGTGTCAACATGAAAGACAATCGCTCATAAAGGTCTTCAAATTTTATAGTGTAGGTTTGATTAATATGTTTATTATGAACTCAATTTATTATTAGGTAGAAATTCAATAAAGTTCAATGCCCATCAAGTGAGACTCAACCACCCTTGGATTGAGTAAATCGATGGTTGGAATTCTTTGACTATTCAACAAGGATTTTGTCCCTTCCACAATGAATCGTTTCCATCCTTTCCTTTAATCCAACGGTTCCAAGACAATCTGGAAACATTTGGTTGTTTACCCTTGACTTAGTTATGAAGAGGGTTGGAAACTAAATGCAACACTAGAGTTATTTCCTCATAAGCGATCCAAAAGGAACCAAGCTCCAAAACTGGGATCGAAACTTCTCATAAACATCACTTCCTCCAAAACACAGATCTATCACCAATGCTGAGGCCCTCGTCTATTTTCAGTGGGGTTATAGATCACTGCTTCATGGACCCAAACCTACGGTATACCTAGAAAGAGCTAAGGACCTCGCAGATCACTTAATGTCTGCTTTTACATCAGTCCACAATCTGGACAGTTTAGTGGAGAAAATATCAGAATGGGATCTCGTGGAGATAGCTACTATGAATATCTTATTAAAATTTGGCTTCAACAGTGAGGGGCTGGTCAACAGACCAAAGTCATTGAAGCATTTCGCCATGCTTGGACTGGATACAAAAATTATGCTATGGGTTCTGATGAACTCATGCCATTGAGCAAGAGAGGGGTTGATTGGGCGATCTTGGTGCTACTATTGTAGATTCCTTAGATACAACTATGATCATAGGTCTTGATGATATTGTCCAGAAGGCAGGGTCCTGGATAGAAAAATCTCTTCCAAGCCAGTTGAGATACAACTCATTGAACTCGGGATAATTACAAACTCCAGTCTTATTATTTTTCGAAGATATGACATGCTCTTCCAGCTAACAAACAATGCATTTGGGCTTAAATGGTAGCTTTCTGATAGAAAAATGAGAATTAAAGCCTCTTTATCTTCCATAAAAACAAAGAAAGGTTGAAGGAGACTCTTCTATCCTCCAACAAAGCCTCAGTAGCAGTCAAAGATTTATCATCTCAACATCTAGATGGACAACTTGGCCATGAAAAGTCTATCAAGCAGAGGAAATAGGGTTGCTCCAGATTTGAATACAAATATCTTAGATTTAAAGGCACATGATCATCATTCAATCAAAACAAATCCAATATTTGAAGCAACCTTTCTAGCCTCCAGTGCAGTTTCTCAAAGAATTTTGATATATTAGTTTGAAGTCGGTCTCCCACAGGAAGTTGGTAGCGCAAGCAGTCTTTTGCCTTTACTCTACGCTGCAAACTAGCATGTCTTTAACGCAAAGGAAGTTTGGTCAAGTTTGACTTCCTTTTCAGCTCTGAAGGTGATGATTCATGAGCCAGTTGTTGAGGACAATTCGAGAAAACTTATTCTTCATCAAGGAAATCCTAGGTGGCAACAAAAGACTCAGACTTTGATAGGGATTCTAATCCCTTAGAAATAGGATCTAATTCCTAAAGTTTTGTAATATATCATATTAGAATTAAATATGTAGTATTCGATCCCTTTTTGGGGGGATCTGAGTTAAGCATTGTAAGGCTATTTAATCCCATCATTTCTACAGTATCAAGGGAGAGGGAAGTCTTCATGACTAGGGTTGATATTTGTAAATTGTAAGCAAGCTTTGTACTAAGATTTGTTGAGTATATATCTGAATACATAATTTCTTCTTTGAGTTTTTGATCATATTTCCACTACCTTCTTTTCCTTTCTGTATATGTGGATGAACTGTAAATTTCATAGTGTCGATAACTCATTTGATGACCGAGAGATGCCATTCTTTCATTGCATTAGTGGATTTAGATCCCACATATTATTTGTTGTTGTGATTGACCATTTGAATATGCTTTTAGTGTATTGAGTCTATCGACATAGTAATATTTTCCTTTCCATATCAGTTTTAACTCATCTGATCTATTCAAAGAGGACTTTTTTTGTCATAATATGTTCATCATAGTCTTGTTTAAGTGAGGCTTAACAATTCATAGATTGATCCATCCTGCAAATTCTTTCATCCAACCAAATAGTTTATGTTACCAAGCTCGTTCCCTTTACAGTCAGGGAAAGACTCTTGGAGTGATAACAAATTGGTGTCGTTGTCGGGGACGGAAGTGAGCTAGTTTCCCTGGGAGAACGACACAGATCCTACTTTTGATGGCAGACAAAGGAAGGACATAGAGATCGATTGTAATCATCTACCTGGTGACTCCATGATTCAAAGACTCCACTGGGGAGGATCCCGTTGACAGAAAGATGAAGGGGCAGAAATGTAAAACCAGGTATCAATTTATGAGCCTTCTTCATGAACTGTTGTTGTTATTTATCAACTCATTCTTGCTTTTCCCTTCATGTATTAAAATGATCATCTTATGTTTTGTATATTCAGATGATCATCATCCTTCTTTTATATATCCATCATTAGAAGAATAAGATCTGCATACTGCTTGTATTGTAGATGTTGATTCAATATCTTTACCTCATCTCGTTCATAAGGATGACCTTTATAGTCAAATCCTTCCTGAATATGATCACTCTCGTAACCTTGAGGAGATTGAAACCGATGCAAAACTTTCTCAGATCTCATTATCTTCAATGACTATTGAGCCTTCCAATCAGCTTGTTAATCCTAATGATTATCCCACTGCTTTTCAAACTAAAATCAGAATGAAGTTGTTTAAACCTTTAAGGTTGCCATACCTCCTTCATCCTTATCCTCTTGATTGCCTTGAGTATCTTCCCCGTTTTTCTGGAGAGGATCAGGTCACAACTGAGAGGCATTTGGGGGATTTTGAAAACTTTGTTGATTAATTCGAGATTATACATGATGATGTTATTATGAGATTATTCTCCATATCTTTGTTTAGAGATGTTGCAGTATGGTTTAAGGATTGGAGAGTCGATTCCATTGTTTCTTGGATCAAGTTGTCAAATGATTTTTCAAAGTATTGGGGTGAGAACAAATATTTTGATATGTACCTCGCTGATTTTTATGCTTTGAGGAGAGGTGAAGAAGAAGTTTTGTCCGTCTTCAACAGAAGGTTCTACAACATATATCATGATATGCCTTTGGAGATCCAAAATTGTTGCCATGGTATACTATGTTATGGCTCAGCATTAAGATATTGTCCTTCTCTTATTAGAAAGGAAGTCTTCATCCTTAGCATGTTTATTTGAAGATGCCCAAGAAATTGAGGAGAACATTTGTGCTTCTCAGAGAGTTTGAGATCCAGTTTACTTTGAAGATCTGCATACACATGAGCAAGGAAATTGTCAGTATGTTTCAGTTTTTGAGCAAGAAGACAGTGAGTATGAAGCAGATCTTGAACAATGGCCAGAGTATGAGTATATGTCAGATTGGGAATCAGATTCCCCAGTGTTTGCATAAGTTTCTATGGACAGGTATGCATGTCAATTTCATGAACAATTTTCAAACAATTTTGAGGATGAGATAGTTGATGATTGCATTGACAACTATATGTTCTTAGTTGATCATAATCCATATGATGTAAACCATGTTTTTTCATTATCTTATGAGCATCATAATGAAGAAACAATTGTTGCTACCAATGATAAAGATCTGATCATAAAGGAATTAGAAAGTCATCAGTTTTCAAGAAAAGAGATATTCATGGACGAGGATTTTATGGATCAATATGCTTATGGTTTCAGTTTTAAAGATCCATTTGCAGCCTTGATGGAGGCTTATCGTTTAGAGTACGTGAAAATTTCATATTTCTTTAACCCATCATCACTTCCGGGTGAGACTTGTTTCCTGAAGTAGTTTTTATCATTGTTGTTGCATTTCAAACATCATATATTGATCAACGATATGGACAAAATATTTTCAGTTTTGAAACTACTTGAATGGTTGTTATGGAAGTCTACCTTTACTTGACCCAGTTGCAGATCTGGTTAGAGTAGGGTAGTATAAAAAATAAGCTCGCTTCCCGAGCATGTGATTTCTTTCAATATTTTCAGCAGTAGCAGTTAGTTTGTTGGAATAAAGGCATGTTTTGAAGATGTTCAGAGAATGGTTGAATATTGATTCCATAGCCCAATGGAAATGCTACTAGAAATGTTAAGGTTCTTAGAGCCTCGCACAAAGGTCTCCATCCCAGTTGGAGCCAGATGTTAGTGCTCAAAATGTTTTTTCAAGATTTTGAGATGCCTTCATCAGATCAAGGTCAATTCGCCCATTTATAATCAAGAGATTCTTTGAATGTTTGTCTTCAAATGTCGATAGTGCAGATCCAACATTGAATTTGATCACCATTTGTCATGAAAGTGCCAAAAGGAATTCGTCAAAACCCTGGACTACGTAGATGCCCAACAGATCTCCAATTGTTTCCAATGTGACACCAACTTGATTTCATCTTCTATTCATGAAAACACTAGTCAAGATCAATCGAAGGGATTTTCCATTATTAAAGCAAGTGCTAGTGATTTCAAATGATAGGGTTTTGTTCAGTAGCAGAAGTCCATGTGGAGAAGCTCACAAATCAAGAAATTTACACTAAACCCTAATATGCCAAGTTCCATTCAAACCTTTGTGCATCTAAAAACTCGGTCAATTTTCATGGAAAATCGATGGCCAAAGGAGATCTCATGAAGGGAATAAGATTCCAAGGCATGCGTCCAGTGAGGACCATTCACAGGCATCAAGTTTTCACCAGCTAGCAAATAAATGCCATCACTACGTGCTAGGGGCAGAGTTTGGGAGCCAATTTGGAAGTATCGACAATTGCATACATCCAGATGTCAATTTAAACGCTTAGTTATTGAAATTTTCTCCAAAGCATAATCAAATTCGTATAAAGGAATGTCCAAATGTCAAAAAATAGGAGATCGCCATTGGTGCCAAATATTAAGTGTGGAAGTTTCAAAGCACTTCAAAGTGTCAACATGAAAGACAATCGCTCATAAAGGTCTTCAAATTTTATAGTGCAGGTTCGATTAATATGTTTATTATGAACTCAATTTATTATTAAGTTGAAATTCAATAAAGTTCAACGCCCATCAAGTGAGACTCAGCCACCGTTGGATTGAGTAAATTGACGGTTGGAATTCTTTGACTATTCAACAAGATCTATGTCCCTTCCACAACAAAGCGTTGCCATCCTTTCCTTCGATCTAACAGTTCCAAGACAATCTGGAAACATTCAGTTGTTTACCCTTGACTTAGTTATGAAGAGGGCTGGAAACTAAATGCAGCGCTAGAGTTCTTTCCTCTTAAGCGATAAAAAAGGAACCAAGCTCCAAAACTGGGATTGAAACTTCTCATAAACATCACCTCCTCCAAAACACAGATCTGTCACTAGCGCAGAGGCCCTCGTCGATTTTCAGTGGGGTTCTAGATCTGTGCTTCATGGACCCAAACCTACGGTATACCTAGAAAGAGCTAAGGACCTCGCAGATCGCTTAATGTCTGCTTTTACATCAGTCCACAATCTGGATAGTTTAGTGGAGAAAATATCAGATTGGGATCTCCTGGAGATAGCTACTATGAATATCTTATTAAAATTTGGCTTCAACAGCGAGGGGCTGGTCAACAGACCAAAGTCGCCGAAGCATTTCGTCATGCTTGGACTGGATACAAAAATTATGCTATGGGTTCCGATGAACTCATGCCATTGAGCAAGAGAGGGGTTGATTGGGCGGTCTTGGTGCTACTATTGTAGATTCCTTAGATACAGCTATGATCATGGGTCTTGATGATATTGTCCAGGAGGCAGGGTCCTGGATAGAAAAATCTCTTCCAAGCCAGCTGAGATATAGCTCATTGAACTCTGGATAATTACAAACTCCAGTTTTATTATTTTCCGAAGATATGACAGGCTCTTCCAACTAACAAACAATGCATTTGGGTTTAAATGGTAGCTTTCTGATAGAAAAATGAGAATTAAAGCCTCTTTATCTTCCATCAAAACAAAGAAAGGTTGAAGGAGACTCTTCTATCCTCCAGCAAAGCCTTAGTAGCAGTCAAATATTTGTCATCTCAACATCTAGATGGATAGCCTGGCCATGAAAAGTCTGTCAAGCAGAGGAAACAAGGCTGCTCTAGATTTGAAGACAAATATCCCAAATTTAAAGGCACGTGATCATCATTCAATCAAAACAAATCCAACATTTGAAGCAACCTTTCCAGCCTCTAGTTTAGTTTCTCAAAGAATTTTAATATATTAGTTTGAAGTCAGTCTCCCACAGGAAGTTGGTAGCACTAGCAGTATTTTTCCTTTACTCTGCGCTGCAAACTAGCCTGTCTTTAACGCAAAGGAAGTTTGGTCAAGTTTGACTTACTTTTCAGCTCTGAAGGTGATGACTCATGACCCAGCTGTTGTTGTTGAGGAAAATTCGAGAAAACTTATTCTTCATCAAGGAAAGCCTAGGTGGCAGCAGAAGACTTTGATAGGGATTCTAATCCCTTATAAATAGGATCTAATTCCTAAAGTTTTATAATAGATTAGATTATAATTAAATATGTAGTATTCGATCCCTTTTGGGGCGGATCTGAGTTAAGCGTTGTAAGGCTATTTAAGCCCATCATTTCTATAGTATAAAGGGAGAGGGCATTCTTCATGACTGGGGTTGATCTTTTTAAATTGTAATCAAGCTTTCTACTAAGATCTGTTGAGTATATATTTGAATACATAATTTCTTCTCTGAGTTTTTGATCAGATTTCTACTGCCTATTTTTTCTTTTTGTATATGTGGATGAAATGTAAAGTTCATCGTGTATATAACTCATTTGATTACTGAGAGATTGATTCAGGTGGATATCGGTGTCCACCCATTTTTTCTAATTGGCTCAAAACAGTTTTTTGGCAATTTTGACAATTTACTATTTTTAGCAGTTTTAACTTTCGGGGCCCAAATGAAGGTTTTTAGGGATCCAGCTTATCAATAATAGTTGAAGGAATTATTGAGCCCCCAAAATGAATCTCCTTGATGATACCTTTCCAACGGGCTATCATACGCCTAAAACGGAGATCGTATGCAAACGTTACAACCCCAGGAAGTTGATGTACTAACTTACCCAAACGGGGCCCACATGACTTTTGGCGCTTTATCTCCTAGGGTTAGGTTTTTGCAGGTCTAGGGTTTTTGGCATTCATGTTTATTGTAAAAAATTCATTCAGAGCCTCATGGTAATCATCTTCTTGCGAACGTGAGTAGCCTTCACATCTCTTCTCAGAGATAAGCTGCCACCATTCTAGCGAGTCTTTCACTCTCTATTTTTACAGTCTCTGTACATTTATTTCATTAATAGAAATTGTGTATTACTGTATATTTGTGTTTATGGTTGCATCTCAGACACATTTATGTTATATTATTGAATATCTATGATATCTCTATGCATTTCTTTATTATATTTCCGCTCTCATTTTGTGCCGAAAATAATCTGGATCAGTGGTATCAGAGCAGGTTGTTCTTGATCATTTTTTCAGTGCATGTCCCCGACGAGGTCCGAGTATAGAAAGTTGGGTCTCGAGCTTTTCTCTCTTGAGGACAATCGCTCTCACACACCCAAGAAACCCTCAATGGCGGAAGAAAAGAAAAACGACAGAGCAGATGATCCTATCAGTGTGTTGCTTAAGCAAGCTCTCATGTGACAGAGGGGCGAAATGATGGAGAATTTTTCCCACATCCTTCAATGCTTGCCGATAGCAACAGACGCATCTTCATCAAATAACCACTTTGGAGGCACCTCGCCTTTCAAGATACAAGTTGATTTTTATATTCCTGTGTTTGAAGGACAGATAGATGCAGAAGCCCTAGACAAATGGTTAAACATGCAAAAATATCACCTTCACAGACCGAGCATTGCGACGTCTCTAGCAAGGCAAGTGCGATGTCTCCAGCAAGGCAAGCAACTCACCAAGATTCAGATCCAACAAACACTTTTTCCTCTCCCCCGTGCACTCAACGCAATGGATACCATTGCTTCCTAAGGAGGGAGGATTGATCCCACTGGATTTCGGTGGCCACCCACCTTTTCCAATTGGCTCAAAACAGTTTTCTGGTAATTTACTATTTTTAGCAGATTTAAATTTTGGGGCCATTTTGAGGGCCCAAATGAAATTTTTTCGGGATCGAGCTTATCAATGATAGTCGAAGGAATGATTGAGCCCCCAAAATGAATCTCCTTGACAATACCTTTCCAACAGGCTATCATACGCCTAAAACAGATATCGTATGCAAATGTTACAACCCCAGGAAGTTGATGTACTAACTTACCCAAATGGGGCCCACATGACTTTTGGCGCTTCATCTCCTAGGGTTAAGTTTTTGGATGTCTAGGGTTTTTGTCATTCTTGTTTATTGTAAAAAAAGCCTTCAGATCCTCATGGTAATCCTCTTCTTGTGAATGCGAGTAGATGTCACATCTCTTCTCAGAGATAAGCTGCCACCATTCTAGCGAGTCTTTCACTCTCTATTTTTACAGTCCCTGTACATTTATTTCATTAATAGAAATTGTGTATTACTGTATATCTGTGTTTATGGTTGCATCTCTAACACATTTATGTTATATTATTGAATATCTGCAATATCTCTGTGCATTTCTTTATTATATCTCTGCTCTCATTTTGTGCCGAAAATAATCTGGATCAGATATGTCATTCTTTCATTGCATTAGTGGATTTAGATCCCACATATTATTTGTTGTTGTGATTGACCATTTGAATATGCTTTTAGTGTATTGAGTCTGTTGACACAGTAATATTCTCCTTTCCATATCAATTTTAACTCATCTGATCTATTAAGAGAGAACTTTGTTTGTCAGAATATGTTCATCATAGTCTTGTTTAAGTGAGTCTTAACAATTCATAGATTGATCCATTCTGCAAATTCTTTCATCCAACCAAATAGTTTATGTTACCAAGCTCGTTCCCTTTACAATCAAGGAAAGACTCTTAGAGTGATAACACGGTGGAGCAATCAATTTTATAAGTAAGCGACAAGTGGTTGTAACCTTGTCAACAACAGAAGTTAAATACATGGAAACCACTCATGGAAGCAAAGAAGCAATGTGGTTGCAACGACTATGTTCAGGGATCGGGTTTGATCAAAGAGCTATGAATATAATTTGTGAGAATCAAAGTGCAATATTTCTGGCAAAGAACCCAACTTATCATTCCAAGACTAAGCCTATCGATGTACACTACCATTTCATAAGAGACATGGTGGAAAGCAACAAGGTGTTGTTAGAGAAAGTAGACACGTTGGAAAACATAATAGACTCCTTGACCAATTCTATGAGTGTTGTGAATTTATCTTAATGAAAAGAGGCAATGGGCATTGATGCCCTGGGTCTATGAACAAGAGTTCAGGAAAATCGTGGTTCAGCAAAGAAGACAACAAGTGGGAGAATGTTAGGTTTTTATATTCTTTGCAGTGAAAGTCTAATCGAGGTGGATTGACCGGGAGAGAAAGTCGAAGGTCAAAATGATCAACCGTGAAAAGTTGAAGTCGAAGTGATCGAAAACAAGTTGAGAGGCAAGCCGACAATAGGTCATCAAGAGGTCGAGTGGCAACCGATTGAAGACCAAATGGAGGTCGAGTGGCTCGTTTTCCTGTTTGGGTTTCCAGGGCAGAATCTTTGTGTTCTGTGTGATTTCTTTGTCATTTGTTTTCTCTCCTAAATATGTCTTCCTCTCTTCTATTAGGTTTAGCATGGAAATATATTTTCCTAGCCGAATTTTCTGGAGGTTGAGGAGACATAGTAGTAAAAAAATTAGATTTTTATCTAATATACTTTTCAAGTTATAGGCTATGGAATTTAGGGTCTTTGACTAGCCCTAAAACTAGTCTTGAACAGGTGTTCTAGGTAACATGGTAGTATCTGATTCTATAAAGATCCAAATTAAGTGCCACTAGTTTAATTCAACAGAGTATAGACCATAATATTTAAGGTTAAAATTTCAAAAGTATATCTGAAAAATTGAACACGCGGCAATCCATACAAGTTCACTATCCTAAAAGGGAAAAAATCAACAAGTTTTCTGAAGGTTACAATAACTTTTTCTTGGCACATTAGAATTTAGTCAAACCTTTGACATTGCAGCGAAGACATATCAGGGTACACAGATTGAAATTTTAGAATTAGAGGTGAAAAAATTTCAAATTTATATTAGGTGCAATGTCAACTCGAAGAATAGTCTCCAAATCAAGGTTTTAGAGGTATGTAACTTACAATGGACATACATTTTATTGGAAGATCTGTTTTGTGTGATTCAAAAAATGATATAAAGTTAAAATATAGAAGAACTATAGATAAATATCATTGTTATCCAACATGGCAAAGGCTAGTGCAATTTTTTTTACACCAATTAACCTTTAGAGAGTTCAACCATGACTCACAAAGAAAATTAAGACATACATAACCAACTATCCAATTTGCATAACCAATTCAACGAATTGAATGATGGGTTAGCGAAAAATGCTGATTTCGAAAACACACAAAGACAAATACAACAGATGGAACAAAAGATGGATCAAAATATGAACGGATGGAACAAAAAATGGATCAAAACGTGGAATAGATGGAACAGAAGATGGTGGCCAGTGTCATACAAACCCTAGATGAGAGGCTCCCTAAAAATGGGAACGTGATCAAAGGGACTCATGACAATAAAGTTCATATTCATATTGAACAACCTTCCATTAATAAGCATATGCTAGGGGTATTGAACTCTAATATTGGAGCTAATCATGGATGGGTTCCTAAGGTTATCAACTTTCCCAAGGTTGAATTAGGGAAGTATGATGGAACAAATGTCTTTCCATGGGTGAATCAACTAGAGCAATAGCATGAATTTCATAATATTCTAGACGATAAGCAAAGTATTTTCTTAGAAACTTTGTACTTTGAATCGAAACCCTATCAATGGGTAGTTAAAAGGAGGCCTCATTCTTATAATTATACTCGGAGTTTATTTACAAGAGACTTGGAAGCACAATATGGCAAAGTTTGGGAACAAGACTACTTTCGTTAGTTGACAAGAATCAAGAACTTAGGTGATGTTGAAGATTATAATTCGGAATTTTAGGTATTGAACACAAGGGTGGATAACATAAGCGGTGAACATTTATTGGAATCTTACATGGGTGGATTAAAACAAGACATTAAACAAGAGATTTGATTAAAACAGCTTGAAAATGTTATAGAAGCTATTCAATTTTCTTGTCATATTCAAGCCAATAATAGGGCTATACATAAGTCTAACGTTGGAACATATGCAAGAAGAAAATATCAAATTGTGCCTTGTAGGGAAATTGTAACACCTCGGGATTTGGCTTGAGTGCATGCTCCTCCACTGCAACCCAAGACAGATGATTCAGAAGAGAGAGAGAGAGCGCTTGATTTGGTTCAAGAAGGAAGAGGACCTCTTATATGGTGAGGTTGGGGCTCCTTAGGTGCGCCAAAGAACAACTTCACCAAAGATCGCTTGATGAAGATGTAACATAGGTGGGCCCTCCATTGAAGTATCGAGCGCCCCACCTATGAGACGAGTTAGCTAGTACGTGGATGGGTGCTTTGCCGAACAAGATAGAAAGCGACCAAGGAAGAGCGACCAAGAAACATGCAAAGGATGCTTCACCAAGTGATTGGATGAATGAACAGACATATGCATGAATTGGGCGCCCAAAACTTAAGGTTGACAAGTCAACCAAGTGAGCAAGAGCACGCTTGGGTGAGTTAGTAGACTCACCCAAGGGACGCGCACCCTTTGGAAAAAGTCGGCTCAAACCGAAAGGGAAAAATCACCAAGGGATGTGTCGCTCCATGGTGAAGGGGCGTGTTGGTTGGATGGTCGAGTGCCTATATTAATGAAGCGAGAGACAAAACAAAGAGGTAGGCAAGTTGGAGCTTGGAAAGGACATTCTTCATAATTGTAGATTGGGGATTTTTAAGGCTGCGACCAAGTAGAGAGGGAAAGATCCCTCCCAAGGGGCCAAGTCGACCCTGGTGGGTGACTCGTGCCACCTTAGGGAGGCTGCACTGAAGAGTAAGAAGGGCAAGTCTTTCTTGAAGGTAGTTGGTGGATGAAGGAACTTCTATGGTGAAGAAGAGAGTTGCAAAAGATCTAAAATTTGCCCAAGTGTGGGGATTGCAGGTTGCTCTAATCTGAGGCAAAGGAAACAAGCAATTCAAAGACGAAGAATGATGAAGAAAGTTTCGTTCGAGACTTCTGATTGAGGAAATAAAGGAAGGGTGCACATAATGACTCGCCAAAGAAGAGTCGTTGGGTTTTCACACAGGTTCTTTGTGTAATTTGAGCGGAAGCTCATGTTCTAAACTTTCTTTATGTATAAAATGAGTTGAGCTCGACACGCTGTTGTTTTGTATTAAGAGTTGGGTGTTAGGACGGTTTTGTCGCCCACTTGCACATTTCATTGTTACTCTCTATGCATGCTCTTTACTTGTTGTATTGGCTAAGTATAAGAAACACACATAAAATATAACTAATAAACGAAATGAAGAAGTACGGCGTAGTCCAAGCCAAGTAAATCGGTGTGGCTTTTACATCAAGTTGAACATTTGTGATGTTTCATGATGCTAGGAACATTGGGTGATTCTTCCATCCAACCGGGGGTTCACCAACACCGTGACTGATGGTATCAGAGTTGATCAAACGAAGAACTTAGGCAATCTAGCAAGGGACGGTTTGGGTTCGTTGAACAGTTGGTAGGTTTGGTCAGCGTCATTACTTGAGATATTAGAACAAAGTTTGGGTTTTAGGGCAGTTAGTTGAGCACTTTTTCACCATGACAACTTTATGTCGTGCACTACCGAAGATAGCAATTGAGACAATTGGGTTGTGGACAACGATCACAGCCTTTGGAGGGAGTAACTCCTTGTAGAGTTGCACAAGTTAGTTAACTGTAAGTGACTTAATAATCGGTTGATTTGTGCATGGTGTCCTGGTGTGAAAGCATTTCAGGGCGTGAAGATGAAAGGAAACAAAGACATGTTCGGTTGGGTGCATGAAGAAGGTGAGTTGGACGGAGTTTTGAGTATCACAGAGTTGAGTTGAAGACTTGATGTGAACAGTTTGGAGGCACTTTACCGAGAGGAGTCTATGTTTAGCTTCCCTATACACAATCGTTGGGTCATGTCATGATAAACCTTCAGTTGTAGTGATGGATTGATTTGGCAGAGTGTGCTATGGAGCTTGGCACCTTGGTGACGAAGGAAAACTAAGGTTTGGACAACAAATTCAATTGGAGTGTGTGGTTGGGATGCATCATAGTTTTTGAATTAGATGAAAATTGAACTTGCTCCTAAGCCACATCAAGGACGTTTGTTTGTTAATCAAACTTGGTGGTTTGGGACAAGTTGCAAACCTATGATAGTATGATGACTTGAACCATGAAGTTGTCAAATATGCCATGAATGAGCATGATCACTTCAAGTCCTTTGTAAGATCTAAATTTTATGTTGGTTCCTGTGAGGGGAGATGGGGAGACTTGAAGACAAGGGTGACCTATTTTCGCCGCGGACTTGAGGAGTTCCAAGTGTTGCAACCTTCGTTGCAATAAAACCAACTTAGATCACCTTGGTGTGGACAAATGTGATGAGGACTTGGAGTGACTTACTTGGGTGAGTTCAAGGAGGGGACTTAGGCATATTTGGTTACGAACATGGGGATGAGTTGGATTGTTATCTAAATATTTTATGGAGTACATTGAAGGGCTCATTATGACGAAGAAGGCAGTGATACACGCACTTCGTTGAGAGGGGTTTGGGTGAGGTACTTTGGGTATGGGTTCCTTAGCCATTTTTCTTGAGTCATCATGTGATGACTTGAGCATTGCATCAGCAATCCAAAGGAGGAGACGACTTGGAGTAGAAACAAACGAGATGTGTGATCACTCGTTTAACTTGGAGCACTTTGGACAATATGTTAGAACACTTGTGGAGGCAGTTGTGGACTTATACAGATCGGAGGATCGTATAGACAAGTTGAAATGAAGCACGAACAAAGAAGTAGTGTGGAGGTGATTGTTGGATGTGTGAGACTTGTGTATTTGGGGCATTTCATAGACAAGTGATGAAGAAGATAGGATATTGACCGAGTTCACACTTGACTTGGGCAGTGTTATCAATGAACCATGGTGCCATGGAGGGAACAATTGCAACAACAATGAGGCAGTCTTGGGCATCCTATAGTTTGTGGGATGAGTGAAGAGAGTGAATTTGATTGGTCGCACGAGTGGTAGATGTGCGGTGATCCCCTTGAATTTTTGAATATCTTGTACATGAGATGAGATGGGTGCAATGATGGGAGGAAGTGACAACAACTTTCGCAGCTAGAGTATATGACAAAGTTAATGAAGTTAGAGGAAAACTTCGTTGTGAGTGACATTGCAACGCGACGAGGTAAGGGATTTTGTCTGGCAATTTATTGTATGGATGAGTTGAGTTGCGGATGGGATGAGATCAATTTGATATGGAGGTGTACCCTTGTGCAGATGAAGATGGTTGGACTGGCCATCCAACTTATTCGACACTTAGATGAGCTAGCATGTAGTGACATAGTGAAGGGGTCACACTTTGGGACCACAATGATTCATTTGTGCAACTTCTTGGTTATTGAGTAGGAACTTCTTGATGGAGTTGGATGAAGAAAACAACGAAGAGGCAAGTGCAATCTTGCCTTGGTGTTTTTGGGTTGAGCATGTGGTGGATGTTGGATAGAAACAACTATGTTCAATTATGTGACGATGCACTCACGAATTGGACATGAAGTTGGATTAGCTACCCAACTTGTTCAAAATGTGGGAGTTACAACCGTGTATGGATTATGGGTGCAAAATTTTGTCACTGAAGTTCAACACTTAGACATTTTTCAGTTCTGATTGATATTGCGACATTGGTTGTTGATGCAGGAGCATCACTCCACCTCAGCACACGCCAACTGATTAGCACGATTGGTGCGCATTCAAGGAAGGGAGAGGCGTCGCCCTCTCATTTTGTCTCCGAATGTTTAAAATGTAATTAAGGAAATTAATGTTATCATGCTAGAAGAGCCAAGTTATGCCTTCACATAAGCAATAGATGAGGTCGCCATTAAGTGGTTGACGGTAGGAGGGATCTGTATCCTATTCAGATCAGTTCCATAATTGTAATATGCCTCGTTAGTCAGGTATTTTGAATGGTTATTAAACACCACTATCTTAGCTTAGAGGGAAGCTCATCGAGCCCCTCTTGTATAAATCTTTGTATTATTGCCTAGTAGAGGGGTGTGGAGTTGGAGGTTGATGAGAGCCAAGACTCGGTCGCCGTCCAGACTCACATTTTGTAATGGACATTCCACCATTAATAGAAAGGAACATATTTTCCTGTTTGTCAATTCCTGCGTAATGGATGTTTAGTTTTGAATGTCGTTCATATGCATTTATACTGTAGATGTATGTTAAAAATCATCTGCAGTGATAGGGATAGAATCTTGTATCTGTGAGTGTGTTGAATTATCTCTGGTTATTTAGGCTAAGTGCAAGGAGTTCGCGACAGAGAGTTGAAAATCTGTGAGCCAACACAAGGAGTGTGTGTCTGAACTCTTTTGAGTCAGAGAAGAATGTGCCAGGAGGGCACACTAGAATAATTCATAGACTCTAAGGGGAATTTCAAGGTTGTTGAATACCTTGGAAAGAAATTCTGTGTGGGAGAAAGCGTAGCGCAGACTTACTGAATACTCTGTAAGACTCTGCCAGGAGGGCATCGAGAAAGTGCGAGCGCGCATAGAGCCAACACATTCTGGAGTGTTGGAGATGTTGAGAGAACCCTAGGGTTGTTGAACACTCTAAGGAAGGAAGGCTTTGCAAGTGTGTGTTGACCGAGGAAAGGAGATGTCTTAATAATTCTGGAAGGGCTCGGGGAGAAGTCGTCAAAAGACTGAAATGAGCATAAGGATTCCGCCAAGGATAAAGTAAGTTCACCTTACAAGATCAGGAGGAAAAGCGTTAAGTTTCCAGGAGGGCACTAGCAAGTCCACAGAAGGACGCAGGAGAGCCGAGAATAATCTAAGTCTCTAGAAGAAATAGTGGTAAGTGTGCACAAGGAGTGAGTACTTGCTTAAGTCCCAAAGGAGAGCAGAATTTTCCATCGTCGGGAGGAGACAGGTGGCGAAAGATCTGGAGATCTGGGAGTTAGAGCTCTGGGAGGTTTGCCAAGAGCAGACAAGAATCTTTGAGAAGTCGCGAAGAGCAGTTTCAATCCAGACTGTTGGATCTGGAAGGGACGCTTGGAATAAATCCGCACATTTCATAAGAGTAGTACTCTAGAAGAAATCAGAGGAGGATAGTGAGATACTCCCGAAGGTCAGAGTCTGAATAGATCGTAGTCGTCGATCTAAGGGAGGAATGGGGACCGTTGATCCTCTCACCATTTGAGTTCACTAATTCGGATTTCAGGAACATAAGGGTTGGATGTTGCGGAAAAAGATGAAGCCGGAAGCGCTTTTTTGTGGTTTAGCCCCGGAACACAGCACGAGGTCATATGATAGAAGGGGCCTAGCACAGAGAACTAGTGTCACCCCCAAATTTATTCGAAGGGCCAAAATGAGAGTCGCGGGGTTAAGAAAAGGACCCGCACTTTGGAGAAAGAGGGACCTGTGATACATTTGCATTGGGTTCCAGCAAGGGACCGAAGATTCAATTCGACTCAAGTGTTTGAAAGATCCTAGATCGGGAGGTCAAGCAACCCCAGAGGAGAGGGGAGGGGTTTTGTGCCAAAAGTGGTATCAAAGCTTGAATTTTTTCTCAGGTAGCATAGTGGTGGAAAAAGGAGATACTCTTATACCAGAAGTGGTATCAGAGCCAAAGAATTGATTTATGTAGGCAAGAGAGATAGGGTGAGATGATCTGTAGAGACTGTTGCAAGGTTTGCAGCAGATAGTAAACAACCATGTGGGTTGTAGGTGAAGAAATATGGTGACTGAAGGTCATAAGCATGGTTGAAGAGAAGACTACCCACAGAGAAGCAAAGCGGAAATGGACAAGGAGCTCAGTGAAATCTGAGCAGAGATGGAGAAGCTAGCATTGAAAATGCAGTAGGAGGAAAAGGTATGCTGGAGTTACGAATGGCCTTTGAAAAGGACAACTAAGTGGCATGTTCAGAAGTTGTTGGCCAGGAGGTAGCAACATGTATTAAAGAGGTGGTTGAGATATGTCGAAAACCTCAATGGCAAGGGAAAGAGATTTGGCATAGGTCTCGTAGATTGCCAAGTGGGCAAAGAGAAGGGATCAGTTGATCTCATAAACTGCCAGGAGGGTAGAAGAGACATCCTGATTTTCCAGGTGGGAAAAGGAGAAGATATGAGCTCAGTTGAGAGTTCATGTTAGCAGGGGGTGTTGACAGATGGAGAGGAGGCAGAAGAAAAGCCTCATCCATATGAAGATTCATGCAGAACTGCAAGCTGCGTGAATGAAGATGATGAGAAGTTGATAACTTCCGTCACAAAGGAGAAAGATCAAGGGAGCATTCTGGTCATTGGAGGAGTCACGATATTCCTACCAAGTAGCGAAGGAGAGGCTAGCATATTATTGCAAAGGCAATGAAAGAAGGACAACAAGCTAAGACTGTCATGGAGGAGAAGGAGCAGACACTGAAGTCTTCCCCAACAGAAAAGAAGCACCTGGTTGAGTTGCTCACTTAGTGGGAGGTGGAGTTGAAGATGCTCAAGGATTGATTGGACAGTCCGGAACTAGAAGGTGGTTACCATGAGATAGCCATGCCAGAGGAGACATGCCAACCCGAATTTCAGTTGGAGGGAGTTGGAATGGAACCAGCCGAAGAACTGGCAGAAGATGATTTATCAGAGGAGGTAGTTGAACAACAATTCAGTAAGGAACCTACGGAATTGGAGTCTGCAGAAGAGTGTCCAGTCAACGTCACAGGAGATGAAAGTAGCATGGGAGATCAGGACAATCTAACCTTAGAGCAACATGAGGAGTTGCAGCCAAGCAGACTGCACAAGGAGAACCAGTCGATGAAGCAGCTGGAAGAGGTGATACAGGAGATAAGGGAGCTGATGTTGAAATCGAAAGAAGAAGTTGTCAGCGAGGAGAAGTTGGACAGAAGAGAACCTGCACGAGCAACATGAGACATGCAAAAGTAGCAGCAGTGAAGCAGGAGGACAACTCCAAGAGAAATTTTGGGATCCAGGAGGATTTCAACAGAGTTGGGAAGCTCATGAGCAGGAGCTCATGAATTTTCATAGTCGTGGAGTATGATGTAGGAGCATCGCTCCACCTTAGCACGCGCCAACTGATTAGCACGATTGGTTCACATTCAAGGAAGGGAGAGGCGCCGCCCTCTCATTTTGTCTCCGAAGGTTTAAAATGTAATTAAGGAAATTAATGTTGTCGGGATGGAAGAGCCAAGTTGTGCCTTCGCAGAAGCAATAAACGAGGTCTTCATTAAGTGGTTGATGATAGGGGGATCTGTATCTGATTCGGATCATATTTCCATCATTGTAATCTACCTTGTTAGTCAGGCATTTTGAATGGTGATTAGACACCACTAGATTATCTTAGAGGGAAGCTCATCGAGCCCCTCTTGTATAAATATTTGTATTATTGCTTAGTAGAGGGTGTGGAGTTGGAGGTTGATGAGAGCTGAGACTCGGTCGCAGTTCAGACTCACATATTGTAATGGACATTCCACCATTGATAGAAAGGAACAGATTTTCCTGTTTGTCAATTCCTGTGTAATGGATGTTTAGTTTTGAATGTCGTTTATATGCGTTTATACTGTAGATGTATGTTAGAAATCGTCTACAGGGATAGGGATAGAATCCTCTATCTGTGAGTGTGTTGAATTAGCTCTGGTTCTTTAGGCTAAGTGCAAGGAGTGTGCGACAGAGAGTTGAAACTCTGTGAGCCAATGCAAGGAGTGTGTGTTTGAACTCTTTTGATTCAGAGAAGAACATGCCAGGAGGGCACACTAGAATAATTCATAGACTCAAGGGGAATTTCAAGGTTGTTGAATACCTTAGAAAGAAATTCTGTGCGGGAGAAAGCGTAGCACGGAGTTACTGAATACTCTGTAAGACTCTGTCATGAGGGCATCAAGCAAGTGAGAGCGCACATAGAGTGAACACAATCTGGAGTGTTGGAGATGTTGAGAGAACCCCAGAGTTGTTGAACACTCTAAGGGAGGAAGGCTTTGCAAGTTTGCATTGACCGAGGAAAGGAGATGCCTTAATAATTCTGGAAGGGGTCAGAGAGAAGCCGTCAGAAGACTGAAACGAGCGCAAGGAGTGCACCAAGGATAAAGTAAGTTCACCTTACAATCTTAGGAGGAAAAGTGTTAAGTTTCTAGGAGGGCACTAGCAAGTCCGAAAAAGGACGCAGGAGAGTCGAGAACAATCTAAGTCTCGAGAAGAAATAATGTTAAGTGTGCATGAGGAGTGAGGACTTGTCGAAGTCTCGAAGGAGAGCATAATCATCCATCGTCAGGAGGATATAGGTGGCGAAAGATCTGGATATCCAGGAGTTAGAGCTTCGAGAGGTTTTCCAAGAGAAGACAAGAATCTTTGCAAAGTTGCGAAGAGCGGTTTGAATCCAAACCGTTGGATCTGGAAGGGATGCGTGGAAGAAATCCACACATTTCGGAGGAGTAGTACTATAGAAGAAATCGGAGGAGGATACGAGAGACTACCGAAGGCTAGAGTCCGAACAGATTGCAGTCGTCGATCTAAGGAAGGAATGGGGACTGTTGATCCTCACGCCTTTTGAGTTCGTCGATTCGAAGTTTGGGAACATAGGGGTTGGTTGTTGCAGAAAAATTCGAAGCCCAAAGCATTTTTTTGTGGTTTAGCCCAGGGACACAGCCTGAGGTCATGTGATAGAAGGGGCCTAGCACAGAGAACTAGTGTCACCACAAACTTTCTTCGAAGGGCCAAAACGAGAGCCGTGGGTTTAAGAAAAGGACCCGCACTTTGGAGAAAGAGGGACTTGTGATCCATTTGCATTGGGTTCCAGCAAGAGAACAAAGAGTCAATTTGACTCAGGTGTTTGAACGATCCTAGACAGAGAGGTCGAGCAGCCCCGAAGGAGAGGGGAGGGGGTCTGCTCTAGTTGTGATCACAGTAAAGAAGAGAGTGATCATCGCGACAACAAAGATAACTTGGAACACATTGCAGATAGAGTTGAGGAGAGGTAGATTGGATGCACCATGACTTTGGGCAGTGTAGATGGTTATATGATGTTGCAGATGATCACATACAACAAATTATGTGGATGTTGTCAGGACGACAACAACTTGGAATAGGGAAGGGTGTAACACCTCAGGATTTGGCCTAAGCACCAACCCAAGAAAAATGATTCAAGTGAGAGAGAGAGAGAGAGAGAGCTCGGTTCAGTTCAAGAAGGAAAAAGACTTCTTATATGGTGAGGTTGGGGCTCCTTGGGCGTGCCAAGGAACAACTTCACCAAAGTTCGCTTGGAGAAGACGTAAACATAGGTGGACGCTCCATCAAAGTATTGGGCACCCCACTTATGAGACAAGTCGACCAGTACGTGGATGGACACTTTGGTAGACAAGACAGGAAACAACCAAGGAAGAGCAACCAAGAAACGTGCAATAGACGCTTCACCAAGTGATTAGACGAACGAATATAAAAAGGCACGATTTGGGCACCCAAAACCGAAGGTTGACGAGTCGACCAGGTGAGTAAGAGTGTTCTTGGGTGAGTCGACTGGCTCACCCAAGGGACGTGCACCCTTTGACAAAAGTCAGCTTGAACTGAAAGTGGACAAAATGACCAAGGGTTGCGTCGCACCATGGTGAAGGTGTGTGTTGGTTGGAAGGTTGGGAGTCTATATAAACCAATGGAGAGACCAAAGAAAAAGGCAATCAAGTTGGATCTTGGAAAGGACATTCTTCATAATCGCAGATTGGGGAGTTCTGAGGTAGCAACCAAGTAGAGAGGGTGAGCTCCCTCCCAAGGGGAAAATTTGACCTTGGTGGGTGACTTATGCCATCTTAGGGAGGCTAAACCAAAGAGCAGGCAAGGTGAGTCTTTCTTGAAGACATTTGATGGATCAACAAACTTCTATGGTGAAGAAGAGAGTTGTGAGAGATCTGAAATTTTCTTAAGTGCAGGCATTGAGGGTTGCTACAATCTAAGGCAAAGGAAACAAGAAATTTAGAGACGAAGCATGATGAAGAGAGATTCATTGAATAATTTTAACCGAGGCAATGAAAGAAGGGTGCACAAATTGACTCGTCGAAGAAGATTCATTGGGTTTTTGCATAGGTTCTTTGTGTAATTAGACTGGAAGCTCTTGTTGTGAACTTTCTTTGTGTGTGGCATGATTTGAGCTTGACGCATTGTTGTTTTGTATTAAGAGTTTGGTTTTTTCCACTTGCACATTTCGTTGTTACTATCTATGCAGGTTCTTTACTTATTGTATTGGCTAAGTATAAGAAACACACATAACATATAACTAATAAATGAAACGAAGAAGTAACACATAGTCAGAGCCAAGTAAACCGGTGTGGCTTCATTGCCAATTTGAACAGCTACAGTGCCACATGATGTTGGGAATGTTGGGCGATTTCGCCATCCAACCGAGGGTTTTCTAGCACCGTGACAACAACCCTGCCTCAACCTACTCGAATATCAATGAAGGAAATAGATGAAAGAAGAACAAAAGGACTTTGCTTTGGTTCTAATAGATAATGGTCAAAAGGGAATAAATATAAGGCAACCGAATTGTTCACTTTGAAAAATAATAATGCAGAGGAAATGGAGGCATTGTACAAATGGGTGAGGAAGAACTTGTGAACTTAAAAGATCAAAACAAAGATGTATAAATTTTTCACAATATTGATTCAAAAAGGTATGAAATATTCATTCATGCATTGGCAGGTTTTTCAGCACCTCTAACCCGTAACATTGCATGATACATTAAGAAGTAAAAGTTCATAGCGCTTATTGATTCAAGTAGTACCTAGGAATTCATTAATAAAAGATTAGCAGAGCACCTAAATTGTTTATGTATCTGATGCCAAATTTTCAAATTTTGGTTGCTAGCTGGGGGAGTATTGATTGTGGGGGAAAGTGCCATAATATTAAACTTAGTATGGGAGAATATAACTTGGAAAGACCAATTTATGTCATTCCCATTGGAGCAGTAAATGTTGTTATAGGGATTCAATGGTTGAGAACACTGGGTACAGTTTCTACAAACTATAATAAATTATTCATGAGATTTGAATTGGAAGGAATTCAATATGAACTCAAAGGGTTAAAATCTGCACCACTCAAGTCAAAATCTCTCATAGAATAGAAAAGCTCCTTAAAAGGGGTAGTAGTGGAGTTGTGGTTGGACTTTATTCTATGGAAGTGAAGCATGAGGATGCGAATATTCTAAAGGAATTAAAATGTACCTTGGAAAAGTAACATAGGGTCTTCTAGAAAATTCCTAAGGGGATACCTCCATCTAGAGATCATGTACATCAAATTGAACTAATACTTAGAAGTAATCCTCCTAATAAAAAGCCTTATAGATATCCACATCAACAAAAAAAGGAGATTGAAAAAATTGTACAATACAAGTTGGATGCATGTATATTGAACCAAGCAAGAGTTCCCTTTCAACTCCAATAGTGATGATTAGAAGAAAAGATTATGCTTGGAGGATGTGTCTTGATTATAGAGTTCTAAACAAAATCACCATCAAGGATAAATTCCCTATTCCAAATATTAATGAGCTATTAGATGAGCTTCATGGAGTGGCTTATTTCATAAAGTTAGATATTAAATCAGGATACCACCAAATTAAATTAAGAGAAGAAGAGATTCCCAAAACAACATTTAGAACACATGAAAGGCACTATGACTTCTTGGTCACGCCTTTTGGGTTGACTAATGATCCTAATTTTCAAAGCCTCGTGAACAAAAAGATTCTACTCCATATTCAAAAGTTTGTGTTGGTTTTATTTGATGATATACTTATCTATAGAAAAACATGTGGATAAAGTCCTACAAATTCTTGAGAACAATAACTACATATAAAAAGGTCCAAATGTGTTTTTGGGAAATAAGAAGCATAGCATTTGGGTCATATTGCTTCACAAGAAGGGTAAAGGTGGACCCTCAAAAGATTCAATCTATGACAAAATGGCCTATTCCTAAGAACATCAAGAGTCTTACAGGATTTTTGGGTCTTACGGGATATTATCAGAAATTTGTTAAGAATTATGCATGCATTGTAGGCCCACTCACATCTCTCTTGAAGAAAAAATCATTTGTATAGAACGAAGACTCTACCTTGACATTATTACTCTTAAAGGATGATATGTCTTCTACACGATTATTGGCAATGCTTGGTTTTAGGAAAACATTCATAGTCGAATGTGATGCATCATGACAAGGCGTTGGAGTAATATTAATGCAAGAAGGTAGACCTTTGGCTTTTGAAAGTAAACAGTTCAAGGGAAAAGATTTAGTGAAATCTACATATAAAAAAGAAATGATAGCAATTGTACATGCAATAAAAAAAATGGCAACAATATCTCACTGGAAGGCATTCTAAAGTCAAGACAAACCATGATAACTGAAAGTACTTTATGGAGCAAATATTATCATGAGAAGAGCAACAAAAATGGGTAGAAAAAATGCAATGGTTTGATTTTGAAATAAGTTACAAAAATGGGAATGACAATGTGGTAGCATATGCCCTTTCCAGAATAGAAGAAGCCTCGGGTTTATTTTCCATTACATCTTCCATTACTATATGGTTGGAAGAAGGTAATTATTAATGGTAAGATGACAATAGAACTAGACAAAAAATACAATGTCTAAAATAAGGGAAGAGCTCTGTGAAACATTGGGAGTGGAAGACAAATATACTTTGATACAAGGGTAAAATATTTGACACCCGAAATAAAAGTTTAAGCAACAAATATTAAGGGAGTCTCATGACTAGTCTCTGATGGGGGGTATTCAGGATTCCTTAAAACATATCAGAGTATCATTTTTTTTTTAAGGAAGGAATGAAGAAAGATATTCAAAAAAATTGTAAGAGAATGTTAGACATGCAAAATAAGTAAAGGAGAGATAGACAAGGCTCGAGGGTTACTTCAACTTTTACACATACCTAATCAAAGATGGAAAGAGATATCATTGGTCTTCATTACAGGTTTACCAAAATTAGAAGGTAAGGATGCCATTTTTATGGGCATGGATAGACTCACGCAATATGCACATTTTTTGTGGAATTCAAAGTACATATACTACAATCCAAGTGGTGGAAGTGTTCATAAAGGAAATTCGTAGACTTCATGTATTTCCTAAAGTAATAGTGAGTGATAGAGATCCAAAATTATCAAGAAATTTTCAAAAATCATTATGTAAGATGAGTGGAACAACACTAATTATGAGTTCAACATATCATCCACAAATAGATGGTCAAACAAAAATAGTTAATAAATGTTGAGAGGGTTATCTTCATTGCTATTTTTAAAACAAGAAATCTCAATGGGTGAAGTGGATTCCTATAATAGAATCGTGGTATAATATGACATATCACACAACTACTAATATTTCTCCATTTGAAGCTCTTTATGGATACATGGCTCCTAGTTTCACATACTTTTTGCAAGACCAGTCCAAAGTAGATGCATTAGACTCACATATGGAAAATACTAAAGAAATTTTGAAAATTCTTAAAGAAATCCTTCAAATGGCACACAACAAGATGAAGAAATAAGCAAATCAACATCAAAGTCAAAAACAAATCGATGAGGGTGATTGGGTATTTTTGAGACTACAATCTTATACGAAATCTACTTTCAAACAAAAGAAGAATCATAAACTAGCTCCAAAATTTTATGGACCCTACAAGATTATTCACAAGATTGGAGAAGTGGT
>ML798072.1:191665-213947 GCA_009831015.1 Picea engelmannii
CCTAAACCAATAAACGTCTTGGGCCTGGTCACATAGCAGCTCACCTTGACCAATTTCTTGTTCATAGTCATTTCCTCTCTACTCATTCTTCCCTAAAATCCTTTATTCTCCCTTTGCTAACATCTGACCATAAAGTTGTCTCCCTCCATATATGTTCACTCCTTTACTTTGGACCCCTACCCCTTTTTTTTCATCCTCTATGGCTTGGCTCCCCGAATGTGGATCCCTTGATCCCTGATGTCTGGTATTCATGGATCCCTAGAACACCTGTTTTTATTTGGGAACAAAACCTTATTTTGGTTAAACGTGCCTTAAGACGTTGGGCCATGACCTCTTTTTTTCCTCCCTCTAGGGATTTAGTGGAGATCAAGGGAAATCTTGCTTCTCTTCAAATTTCTATGTAAGATGATGATATTTCTAACAAAATGTAGAAAAAAAGAACCCCAAATCCAAACTTAAATTCAAAGAGAGATCAAAAGGGAGGAGGAGTATTGGAGAATAAAGTCTCGTAGTATTTGGCTTAAAGCTGGAGGCAAAAATACAAAAAAAAATCACAAATAAGCTCATTCACATCTCTCCAAAAACAATGTGGTGGCCATCACTCAGGAGGATGGGACTAAATTAAATGAATTTGAGAGCATCAAGACGAAATCATTGGTTTTCTATCATTAAAAAATTTTCTCCCAGTAAAACGAAGTAGCCATTCACAATGTTGACTCAGTGTTAGAACATATTCCTAGCATTATTTCAGAGGGGGAAAACATAATTCTGAATCGACCTATTGAGGAAGCAGAGGTATTTCCGGCCATTTGCAAATTGGGTCCTCATAAAGCTCCTAGCCCAGATGGGTTCCCTATATTCTTCTATAGACATTATTGGTATCTTATCAAATATGATCTTTCAAAAATGTTGAACTATTCTCATAATTCCTTTAGATTAGGAGGGAATACCAACTCTTCCTTTTTAGTGCTAATCCCCAAAAAAACTAGTCCCTCTTCTTTCTCCAGATTTAGATATATCTCTTTATGTAACTCGTCTTATAAAATCCTAACCAAAATAATTGTTACTTGGTTAAAACCCTTTTTACCCTAAGTCATTTCCACGAACCAGGGTAGGTTTATGCATGATATCCAAATCATTGATAATATAGTCCTTGTCCAAGAGGCCATTCACTCTAGCTTTTCAACCAATGAAAAAGAAATGGTGATAAAACTTGATATTGATAATGCTTTTGACCTTGTTCATCATTCTTTTGTTTTCTAGGTCCTAAAGAAATTCAACTTCAATGAGGATTTTATCAAGTGGATTGCTTCGTGTATTGGAGCCCCTTAGATTGCTCCTCTTGCCAATATACGACCAACTATGTTTCCCCAAAGAAACAGAGGGATGCACCAAGGCTACCCTCTTTCCCCCTTATTGTTTATCATGATGGCAAAATTCTTAAGCCGCAAGCTCTATATGAATGTGAGATAGGCAATCTGCCCTTTCTCTAGATGGTCCGTGGAGCTAAAAATCTAAATCATTCGCAATTTGCATATGACACTTTGTTTCTTGGGGTTGCTTCCTAGATTATTGCTACAAGGTTTTTGACTCCTTTATTGATGCATTTGGGGGAGCATTTAACCACCAAAAATGTTAAATAATGGATTGGAACACAAGATCTTAGGTAATGCATCTCATATCCCGTATATTTCAATTTCCTATTACAGCAGATTGGTCCTCTTTTTGTTACTTGGGTGTTCATATTTCTCTTAAACACCCTATAGCTCACGATTGGATGTCCATTGTGGAAAAGATCAATTTGAAATTCACTCAATGGGGCTCACTCTAGCTCAATCTGGATGGTAGAATTGTTCTCATTAAAGTCATTTTCTTTTCCCTGTCATTATATCAGTACTCTACCTTGCTTGCCCTGGGCATTACAAACCAGGTTTCTGTAAACATCGGATAGTTTTTATGGCAAGGTTGGAAAACAGAAAGGAAAATTCCATCATGTTAACTGGAAACAAGTTAGAACCCCACAAATCAGAGGTGGATTGAATATCAGAGATCTCGAGTTGATGAATCTTGCCATGGGTGCTAAGTTATTATGTTGACTTATCTCGGAGAAGTTGCTATGGTGGAAGCAAGTTATTTGGAAAAAATATTTCCAGGGTCCTAGATTGAGATGCTTAGAGCACCCCCCTCATGTGGTCAAAGGTTTGTCAATCTTCACTCTTATTTCATCATCCATCCTATTTATTAGCAGTCAACTTAGTTGGATTACAGGTAATGGGAAGAGGATACACTTTTGGGAGGATTCAATCCTTGGGTGGAATTGACTCTTCCTTCATGTGGATCTAGTGCCCTTCCAGGATTAGATTATCAATCGAAGTATTTTCAAATTGTGTGATATTTTTACATGGGTCCTTTGGGGTTAGAACCTTTCACCCTTGCCTCCTATCTTGGAGCCTCTTTCTCCTCTTTTAATTAGTGCATTGCATGGCTATGTTGCTCATGATCTAGTTTCCAAGGACACAAGAGGTTGGTGGGATTCTGTTTATTTGGTCAAGAAGGGATTTCTTCTTTTGCAAGAGAATTTGAATTCCTTTCCTCGTTCAACTTTGTGGAAGACAGTGTGACATCCCAATGGGATTATGAAGATCAACTCTGTTGACTCATACTTCGTCCACCTATTCCAAAAAAGTTCACAAAGAGTTGCAAAACTTATAGCTCATTCAAAGTATTTAAAATCGTATAATATGTGGGTTCCCCTAGGAAAGAGCACTCATATTATATGGTCTCACATGGCATTACTTTTCTGAACATGATGATATGGAATTTGTATAACATGTCTTGGTTTCAACATGGTATCAAAGAAGTTAATCATCATATGGTGAGGAATGTTGACTTAATGCATATGAAGTATGGTTCTCTACACGATTATATCCTTGCCACATGTATTAAAGGTTTATATTTGAGATCATGTTTTAAGTATATAAAATTACAAGACTCATGCAAAACATGATATTTAACATATCAAGTTATATGCTTTGACTGGATATATTGCATTTCGAGGAGGCTTTAAAAGTTTCATATAAAGGGAACGCTTTGATAGTTTAAAGGAAAAAAGGTATATGGTTTATAAAGGTTCAAAACATGGCACATATTGCTTGATTGTTGGCTTGAATTTATATGTCTCTTACTCCTCGATACATAAAAGGCTCATATGTGTGAATCCAGTAAAACCCAACAAGATGAGCTGAAAACTTCAACAACCTTTACTACCCAGAAATTTATTCAGCACATTTAAATTTATGAAATTGTTATTTTGTAGTTACAACTAGGTTTTCTTCACAGAAAAAATAAATAACACAACAGAAATAAATCTAATCTACACTAAAGAATATAACAACAATCACATCACGTGGGAACACCAGTATTTTTGGGTAAAATAACCCCAGGAAAAACCCAATATGGGAAAACTTGTTCTTCAGTTTGTGGATTTTATTATTGCAATAGAAAATATAGAGATATCTTACAAAGCATATCGAATTACAACAATCGTTGAGGAAACCCCAGTGAAAATTATTCTTAACACCTGTACGACCCTCTCTGAACCAAATTGAACCCAACAAATAAGTCTTTACACGAATCATACGGTCCAGTTGCATTGTATCTGCATCACACGTGTGACTCTCTCATATATGTAGTACGACCTCTACAAATGGTTGAGAAAACTAATCGATCCACCTACCAAAAATCTCCTTCGTCTTTTTTGCAACTCTTCTCCAACAAACCTTCAAGTGAATCTCCTTCTCTTGTTGAAACTCACCCTCTCTCAAGTGAATAATGTGCCCCAACCACCAAGTTGATTTATTTGATCTCAATGAGCAAGTGAAAACCCTATCTCCAAAGAGATCAAGGGCTGAGATCAACCCTCACTCTCACAATGAGATGGATGGCCAAGATTAAAACACCATCACTTAAATTATTTTCACTTTTAACTTTATAAAAAGTGCTCATTAAGTCAACATTAAAATATAACACATTGAAGTGACTTTTTCCTAAGTAAACTTTAGGAAAAGAGATTAACACATCAACTTGGCTAAGTTTCATTGTCCACTACCATGCTAGGACGCCATGCATGGAAAAGACTTTATGAGTTACTCTTATCAACACTCCCTCGTAATGAGGAAGGAATTCTTCACCAACCCCATCTTATCTCTGAAATTCTCAAACTTATGTTTGTTGAGTGCCTTGATAAATATGTTTTCCATATGATCATTAGTCTGAATGTACTGAAGCCTCATGGCCCCCTTCTGCACCCAATCTCATAGGAAGTGATAGAAAATATCTATATGCTTTCTATGATCACGAAACATAGGATTCTCAGAGTCTAAAGCCATTATGATTCTCAAAATGTATCAATGTAGCCTCCAACTCCTTGTCGAACAATCTTGAGAAAAACTTCCTCAACCACAGTGCCTCACATGTTGCTAAACTAGATGCCATGTACTCTGCCTTAGGAGAGCTCAATGCCACTAATCTTTGCTTCCTGTTGAACCAAGATATAATACCCAATCCAATGCTGAAGCAACACCCTAAATTGTTATTTATGTCCTCTGCACATCCTTCCCAATCAAAATCTATAAAACATGCCAATCTCACTCCAGTACTATGTTCATATAATAACTCGTCCTCCATTGTACCTCTCAAGTAGTGAAGCACAAGCTTCGCAGTTATCCAATGCACTCCCCGAGGATCCACCATGAACTGACTCGGGGATTTAACTGCAAAGATGATATATGACCTAGTGTTGACCAAATACATCGGTGATCCAATGAGCTGACTATAGATTGTGGGGTCAATTGTCTCTAAACTAGACACATCAGTCTTCCTCCAATTCATCACTAGAGGCGTGGACATGGGTCTACAATCTGTCATTCTGAACCTGCACAAGATATCCACAGTATACTTCCTAAGAAGAAGCGCCCATCTATCTGCCAAACCTCCAGACCAAGGAAGTGATGCATCAAACCAAGGTATTTCATCTTGAACTCTGTTGCAAGGTTAGCCTTACAGTCTACAATCAACTGCTCATCTCCAGTAAGAAACAGATCATCAACATAAAGTACCAATATGAGAGGCACCTCAGCTGCTAGAAAATAGAGGTTCAGATCATCCTCACTCCGCTGGAAACCCATCTCTCTCAAGTAGTTGTCAATCTTCAAGTACCATGCCCAAGGTGCCTACTTGAGCCCATACAAGGATCGTCTCAACCTGCAAACATGTGTGTCCTTGTATCCAACCTCATATCTTTTAGGATGCTCAATATAGAATTCTTCCTCAATAACTTCATTGAGAAAAGCAATCTTCACGTCCATTTGATGAACGCGCTAGCCCATCTCTGTTGCTAATGACATAACTGCTCAAATGGAAGAATATCTAGCCACTGGGGTGAAATTATCCTCGTAATCGAATCCCTCTTTCTATGAAAACCCCTTGGCTATGAAGCATGCCTTATACTTCTCCATGCTTCCATCTACTGCATGCTTGACTTTATAGATCCATCTGGATCCAACCACTCATTTGTCCTTTGGCCTGAGCACCACCTCCCATACATCAGTCTTGATGATAGAATCATACTCCTCCATCATGGCCTCTTGCCACACTCCATGTTGTGTAACCTGCTCATAAGTGGAAGGATCGACATCTATAAGCTTTGTCATGAGTTCCATGTACCAAAATCTTTGTGGTGGTTTAATCTGTCTAAAATATCTCTTTGGAGGTGACACCTGTCTAGAATCACTAATTGTGGACTTGTACCACTTAGGTCGTGGCCTAGGCTCAATCTCCTATGAAACAACCTCATGTTGCTCATTCTCCTCACCAGTCTCTTGACTGTCCTACCCATTAGTTTCCCTCTCAACACTAGTACCTATACATGTACCTTGTGCTTGTGACTCGATACTCTATACCTTCTCAATCTTCTGCATAGAGTCCTATCCCTGTTGGTCCTCTACCTGCACTGGCATATCTCTATATCTCCTCATTTCTCACTCCTCCTTGAACTACACGTCCCTGCTTACCACAATCCTCCTGTGTGTTGGCACAAAGATGTGTTAGGCCTTGGAGACCTCACTGTAACCAACCAATATCTCGTTCTCTCCTGTGGGGTCCAACTTTGTACTCTTCTCCGAAGGGACATGAAAATAATAGACACTCCCAAAGATGCCAATATTACTCACATCTTGCCTAGTACCTGTATAAATCTCACCAGGTGTAAATTTCCCCAATAAAGTGTGGGGACTCTTGTTCTGTATGTATACAGTTGTGGGACATGTCTCTGCCCATAAAAACATGGGTAATCCCTTATCATGTATCATCACATGTGTTTCACCCACTATGGTTTTGTTCTTGCACTCTGCCACTCCATTCTGATGGAGGTTATAAGGAATCGTAAGCCCCTTCTTAATACCCTCAACAACACAATATTCCACAAACTCATTAGAGGTGCACTCACCCCCATTGTTTGATCTAAGTACCTTGATCCCCCTACTAGATTGGCTCTCCACTAGAGCTTTGAACTTCTTGAATTTGTCAAAGACCTCATACTTGGTCTTAAGAAAATATATCCAGGTCTTCCTGGAGTAGTCATCAATAAATATCATGTTGTAGTTGAAGCCATTGACTGACTGCACACTCATAGGACCACAAACATCTAAATGTATTAGATCCAACATCCCCTTGGAACTATTAACACTTTGTAATTTCCCTTGGCTACAGAAGGGAAACCATGGAGGTAACCATAAACCACTTTAGGTTGCATTCTGACCTATACAACTAGAGAGGGCTCTCTCAAATATGTAAAGACTGAAAATACTAAAAAAGATTTAGCAATGAGCACACATAGGTCAGATTCTGCAATAGGACAGGTTTGGTTTTTGTTTTAAAAAGGTTGGTAAGACAAGCTTGAGGAAGAAACCATTGGTCAATGGAGTCAAGGTCTGAGCTTAAAGATATTGATTTAATGGTTGGTTTTTCACTTTCTGAGAACGGAGGCAAGGTAAGTGATGTTTTTCAGCAAATAATAAGTATTGATATGGCAATAGAAAATAGAAAAGGATAGCCCATTACACTAAGAGAACCTAACAAAGGGTGAGTTCTTAATGTAAATTTAGAAGAAAAACAGAAAGGAGGTAGATCACCATGGACAAAGCACCAAATACAGATGAATTTAGAACATGAAATCCTTAACACATAGACAAGCATTTACTACATGAATGGAGCATCAGATAAAGACGAATTCCAAACATATACTCTCAATCAAATACTAGAAGAGAATAAACATTAATGGAAATGAGAATTACAAAGGAAAAGACATACTTAGAACAACACTGTAATGAATCTTTGCTTCATGGAAGCATTGTACTTCTGCATTAGTTCATAAAGATGTTTAGAAAAAGATACATAGTACAATAGTCTTTTCCTCCTTCAGGTTGAACCCTCCTCCTTTAGCTCAAGTAGATTCATTCAATATATACAAGAGTGTCTTCCTATCCTTCACTATTCGAATTCAACTGACATCCTAAAATTGATCTAGAGTTACAAAATACTTGCCAACAAAATATGAACGGATTGCTAGAAAAGAGGAGTCAGTTTGCTGAAAAATAGGGGTCAAATATGTCATCATATGTCTCGAATCATGATAGTTGTTACAAAATTGGGAGAGGTTTTTGGAGATGAACCTGCGCTTGAGAAAACCCTCTTCCAGTTTTTGAAAATTCTTCTCCATATTCTTGGGATCCGTGCCTACAGATAATAACTAAAACAAGAAATCATTAGATACTAAAATCTAAAAAATACGCTGAAAAGCTCCCTTTGAATCTCCCAAACTATGACACCTATGTAAAAACTGAGAGAGGTTTTTTTTATTCCATCCATTCTTGACCAAAACCTCTCTGGTATTTTCCAAACTCCTCTCCAGTTGGTTAAAAAATGATCTTGAAGTTGACCACTAAAACTGTCATTTGCGTAGCGTGCCCTACAGACTTTGCGTAGTGAAGCTCTTTTTTACACTTTGTCCACCTTTGTTTGACTTTGGATGACATATGATGATGGTTGATGGTTATGGTGGCTTCATGATGATGACAAGGTGTCCTAGAACCCCTTCAACCTTCCTCAAAATGTCATTTGCCTCTCAAAACTTCAAAACCCTAATGTGCCTTAATATTGCAAAGAATGAAGCCAAACTACATTTGATTGATGACCTGCTTTTGTTGATGTATTCTCATTGACTATTTCATAATCACTCACCTTTGTGATCTTTGAGTGCATCGTTGAATGATTTGACAACTTGCGTAGCAAACTTTCGTAGCGACCTTGGATGAAGGATTTGCAAGTTGTAGAGAGGAGAAACAATGCTTGGAGAGTTTGTTGCATGAAAAATGAAGTGTTTTGAACCCCAATATCAGGTTAAACAACCAGTAAAACCAATCATCGCCAAGTTGTACTTATTTACCAAATTGCGCAGCATTAGGAGGTTGTGAAATAACTTTTGAAGCACTCAACTTCTTGATAATGTCACGTGCCACAAATATATTTGATTTCATGAGATGACTGAACCATGACAAGGCTGACTCTAACTGATCATGATTGGCCAAATCACAAATTTTCATGTGAAAATTTACATGTGCTAACATTGGCTTCAATGGGGATGGAATCCTCCCTATGAGGTGCCAAAGAACAAGAAAACTAGTAGCCTAATCCATTGGGTTGTCCCCAAACTCACAACTGAAATCTGAAAACTGATGTTGCGATAACTTGCAACCAACTCGTTCTGCAAACTTCAAACTAAAATGACAAGCTGAAAACTGTTTGCTGCAAAAAATGTTTAGAATGATGAGATTATTCAAACTGCAAACTAGAACTTGAATTTATTTCACCCTGCTAACTATAAATTGAATGTTGAAACTGAATTAAAAACTACTAAAATAATGCTCAACCTTGAGCTTATTTGCAAACCATTTCGTACCCTAATCTGCTAAAAATTTCTGCCTCAAGTGATGCAAAAATGACAATGCAACTAGTCAAGCAATTGGTTGTTCGATTGACCTTTGCTCACACTTTCCTTGAGCGGACATAAAAATTTTGAGAACGGAAACTCAAACTCGAACCTGAATTGAATTCTCATGCTGGTGAATAATACAAAACTCACTTTCTCTGATGACTGCAACAAACTGGAAAAAGAGTCTTCAAAAACATGAAACATTACCTCATCTTGAAAATCAATGAAAATACAAGGATATGCTTTATAATTAAATGATGTTCCATGTTCTATTTTACCAATCTCTAACTCATTTTCAAAGTGCAAAGGAGCCACCTGTTCATATTTCACATCCTCTATAACAAGACAAGGCTTTGTATACTCCTGCATATATTCAAATTAAATAGGCTTGAGGAAAATCTGCAAATGCCCCTTCATGTACTTCAACAAGAGTGTTGACTTGGTCTTTAAAAATTTCAGAATTTGTCAATCAGAAGGTGTAAAATCATGAATAATTTATGCACCATCCGAGAGATCTAAGACAACCTGCTCTTCGATGAGTGATTCATGAGATAAGAGAACTGCAGAAAAAATTGATTGACCATCATATACTTCCTCTTGGTCACCTAAGATTTGATAAGACCGTTGAATTTCTTCAACAAACTCAGGAGAAGGAATATGGATTTCATCATTAAGATGTAGATCTGTTTCATTTTCAGCCACAAAAGAAACTACAATCTGTTGGAAGATCTCTTGATTTTATTCATTCACAGCCAGAGGAGAAACTATTACATGTTGAGAATTTTCTTGAGTATCATGGCAGCTAGCTTCTACATTTTTTCCCTGATGATGGAAATGATTCTCATGCAAGGGTTCTATAATATCACCATCCATAAATACATCATTCTCATAAACATCTTCCACGTATTGAATGAAACTTTCAAAATGTTCCCAACAGTTTTGAACCAACAACAATGATGGATAAGATTTTCTATAATTTTCAAAGAGTATTGTATGAAAATCCTTTAAAGAATATAAACTAGCAGTTGGTAATTTTTCATACCATAATCTTGCCTTTCCTTCCAAGGTAGTCATGAACATTTTTATAAGGCAATCTTCATGAAATTTAACCTTTAGCTTACGCACATGCATATGAAATTTAACCAAGTGAAGAGCAACATCGTCTCCTTTTACATCTATGAATCTAGACAGATATGTCTGCCAATCTATGCAAAGGAATTCGATTTGGAAAAATAGGAATGTGAGAGTGATTCATTGGAGCATACCTTGCATATCTATGATCCATCTTGAAGCAGTGGAGTTGCCAATAAATTCTTTAGGCTACTGAGCCTTTGGACAGCAGAGTCACCATGAAAATTCTGAACTCTAGATACTTGAAAATGGAGTCGCCAAGTGAATGATGTACAACATTTCTGTGTCTGACTATTGTTCACCATCAATACTCAGATCTGAACTTTGTCATTTATCCTAGGGAAGATTTCACCTTCGCTCCCCAGCAAAGGCGCTAAAATGTTAACACTCTATAATTTCTCTTGGTTGCGGGAGGGAAACCACTTTAGGTTGTATACTGACCTATACAGCTAGAGAGGGATGTCTCAAATATGTAAACACAGAAAATACTCAAAAAGATTTAGCAATGAGCACATAGAGGTCAAATTCTGCAATAGGATAGGTTTGGTTTTTGTTTTAAAAGGGTTAGTAAGACAAGCTTGAGGAAGAAATCATTGGGCAATGGAGTCAAGGTCTAAGCTTAAAGATATTGAGTTAATGTTTGGTTGTGTGGTTTTTGAGAATAGAGGCAAGGTAAGTGATGTTTTTTCAGTAAATAATAAGTATTGATATGGCAACAATAAATAGAAAAGGATGGCCTGTTACACTAAGAGCACCTAACGAAGGGTGACTTCTTAATGTAACTTTAGAAGAAAAACATAAAAGAGGTATATCACCATGGACAGAGCACCAAACACAAATGAATTATGAACATGAAATCCTTAACACATAGACAAGCATCTACTGCATGAATGGAGCATCAGATAAAGACAAATTCCAAACATATACTCTCAGTCAATTACTGGAAGACAATAAACATTAATTGAAATGAGCATTACAAAGGAAAATACATACTTAGAACAAAACCGTAATGAATCTTTGCTTCATGGAAGCATTGTACTTCTGCATTAATTCATAAACATGTTCAGAAAAAGATACACAGTACAATAGCCTTTCTTCTCCTTCAAGTCGAACCCCCCTCCTTAAACTCATGTAGCTTTTAGTTTGTTGAAAAATGGGGGTCAAATATGTCAGCATATCTCTTGAATCGTTATATTTGTTACAAAACTGAGAGGGGTTTTTGGATATGAACTCGTTCTTGAGAAAAACTTCTTCCATTTTTTTAAAATTCTTCTCCATATTCTCGGGATCTGTGCCTAAAGATAATAACTAAAACAAGAAATCATTAGATATTAAAATTTGAAAAATAAGCTGAAAATATCCTTTTGAATCTCCCAAACTATGACACATGTGTAAAACCTGAGAAATATTTTTGTTATTAGGTCCATTCTTGACCCAAACCTCTATGGGTTTTTCCAAACTCATCTCCAGTTGGTCAGAAAGTGATCTTGAAGTTGACCACTAAAACTGTCATTTGTGTAGCGTGCCCTACTGACTTTGCGTAGCGAAGCTCTTTTTTACACTTTTTCCACCTTTCTTTGACTTTGGATGATAGATGATGATGGATGATGGTGATGATGGCCTCATGATGATGATAATGCGTCCTAGAACCCCTTCAACCTTCCTCAAAATGTCATTTTCCTCTCAAAAATTCAAAACCCTAATGTGCCTTAATATTGCAAAAAATGAAGCCAAACTACATCTGATTGATGACATGCTTTTGCTGATGTATTCTCATTGACTATTTCATTCACTCACCTTTATGATCTTTGAGTGCATTGTTGAATGATTTGACAACTTGTGTAGCGACCTTGGATGAAGGATTTGCAAGTTGCAGAGAGGAGAAACTATGCTTGGAGAGTTTGTTTCATAAAAAATGAAGTGTTTTGAACCCCAATATCAGGTTAAACAACCAGTAAAACCAATCATCACCAAGTTGTACTTCTTTACAAAATTGCACAACATTAGGAGGTTGCGCAACAACTTGTGTAATGCTCAACTTCTTGATGATGTCACATGCCACAAATAGATTTGATTTCATGAGATGATTGAACCATGACAAGACTGACTCTAACTAATCATGATTGGCCAAATCAGAAATTTTCATGTAAAAATTTACATGTACTAATAGGAACTATTCTCACTTGATGTAAATGCCTTGTGATCATACTTTCCCAATACACAACCCTTACAAGGGTCATGCTTATCTCCTGCAACCTGGGGCATTCCTGTAACTGCTTGTCTCAAATGACCCAACACACCAAAGTGCAAATGTGTCATTTGTCTATGCCACAACTCTCCCAAATCAGTGTTGTTGCTAACCAATGCTTTCGTCGGCTCGAAATGTAATCTGTACACATTTTCACTACGAAACCCAATCACCTTTCCCATATTGGTTGTAGACCCCTTTGGTCTAATATACACCTTTCCTCCATGGAAGGTAACCTCAAACCTTTTGTCCTCCAGGGTTAAAACTGATATGAGGTTCTTGGTAAGACCAGGAATATATAAAACATCAGCAAATCGGAGTGGTTTACCCGAATCCCTCTTAAATGACACTGTGTCTCTGCCTTATGTTGTTCCTGATATTTATTCTAGGCTCAAAGAATAATGTCAGGCATCAAAGGTTTTAAATGTAATGTTTTATTAGTGCTTTCTTCTACCTTCAGTTTCCTGAGAAATAATCTTTAGATGAAATTAATAATAAGACAGTGCAGAGGCTGTATATCGTTATCTAAGTCGCAATTATAATGTCAAATGATGTAGAAATGATTTACAAAACTATTAAAACAAAGTTAGGTATCAATTACAGATAAGTCTCACCTTGTTTGCAGCAAAAGAAAAGTAGAAGATGCACCCTTGAAAGGAGATAAAAATGTCGTAATTCACACAGGTCACCGGTCTTGTGAGTATAATAACAGAGGAAAAGTTGTTACTGAATGAACTTATGATATAATATGATCACAATAGATGTAGTACTAATTTGTAATCATTCACTCTTCAAGGACTACAGAAAGAAATTCAGAGAGATGGAAACACATAACTCAAATTGAACGAAACTTAGAATCTTTGTCTGCTCTTGTATTGATATTCAAAAAAGTTCTCTTTTACATTCGGCAAGAAGCAGCCAACATTGGGCAAGAAGCCGCCTCGAATAGATCTAAAATCTATCTATTTATAAAAAAATTGTCTCAACTGAAAACTATTGGACTTCCCACAATATCTGCCTAAAAATACAATAGAATCTGAATGAAATAACAACATGTAGATAGTGTTGAGATGTGTTGGCGCTTCATTTGTCCCTTCATTTGCTCGCAGATGCGCCCATTTTCCTTTTTTCTTTGAACTGAGTACACATGTCCATTAAGGCCACCACAATCATTGGCTTATTGTCTTTGCCATCTGATTATGTTGCCATCTATCCCTTCGAATGTGTTTACTGGGATAAAGAATTATAGTTGAAGATATGGGGGTGGTAATTGGACAGGTATCTCAGTGTTGGCTCATTATGGGATGGCTAACAATTACAAGGAAGAGTAATTTTTCATGAATAGGATGACGTGGGTACAAGTGTTGAGTCAGGATTATAACGGTCCAACATCAAATAATAATCAAATAAAATAAATGACCTAAAGTCCTTTTCTACTTTTCTTTTTTGCGGGGGCGCGAGGAAGTGGTTTTGAGGTAACCCCCCTTTCGTCCCGCAATGCACCTGGTGATTCCACGTACCCCTAAGAGAAAACTACGGTTTAAATTACGGGACTGCCCTTAGAAATTAAACCCCGCACAACTTTTCCCCCCGCAATCATTCTCGATCGTTGATCTTGAGAACTCGTGATCCACAATACTTCGGACTTGATCAACTTGGTGCTCCTGCCAGATTTATCCCTTCCCTGCCATATTTGGTCCCTTTCCTATTTAATCAGGCTTCCAAACCTATTTAGCATTCCACTAGATTATGAAATCTGATCCATCAAGCTTCCTTGCAACTTTTCATGGCACCATAATCCTTAAGGAAATAAAATTAGCCTGCATGTAACAAGAGAAGTATGTAAGCTCTTCACTTAATGAAAAACTGTTAATTGCACATGGTAAAATGATTTTGAAATTTGAAGAGCTTTATTCACAAAGTCTATCGGTCTTCGTATAGATCTATTGACGAAGAATTTATCAAAAGCTTAATGGAATTTATTACCTGGTGATTCACAATCTTTATTGAAATCATTAACCTTAATCAATCATAGATGCCATTAATACTTCGACGGTTCAGCGTTCGAGAGTTTTGGATGTAGCATGATAGAAAACCTTCGAAGGTCGAATTCCCGGAATAATTTATTAATACTTAATCATGATTAATTAAAGTTATTTAAATGTTTTATTAACTCTTTAAAACACTTTTTACGTTATTGTAATATCCAATACTTCGACACTTTGATACTTCGGTGGTTTGTGAAATCGATCTTTGTTAAAACTCCAGAAGGGCAATCTCCTAGAGTGACGTGGCAGAGATGAGGTCATTCTTGATGATGTGTTAAGAAAAGAGAGGTGCCACATGTCACTTGAAAACGTGTGAATCATCCAACGTAAATGTCAAAAATAAGTGCCACATGTCAGCCCAAGAAAATATTTAAAAAACACATGTACTATGACGTGTCCGTAATTCCTTTAGGATTTATAACGAGTGACTATCTTTGGGACTTTCATAGTTTCGAGGTTTTTGTTTTTTAGACTTGTTGGAATACCTGAAGTGCGGAGGTCTGAAGCGACCATTAAAGACTTTCTTTCTAAAACTCAGGCAGCTTCTAAACTTCAGAGATCATTAGGGCCACTCGATTAGATTAGAGTAACTCATTGACGATAGGTATTGTAAGCGCCTTATTTGATAAATAACAACCAATGGATTTATTTAAAAAAAAAAAAAAGGCAATTCTCTAAGTTTTTTGCTTTTTTGGGTAAATTTTTTTATGTCTAAGAGGAAAAATCTAAAGTTCAAAAGCTCAAAATTATACATGTTCCAACATAGGCTCCATCTAGGGATTGTGGCTCCCTGTGAGGCGCGAACGAACCATAGACCAAGTGCTTCTATTGGGTAAATGGAGTCATTATTGCTTTTGAAAAACATTTTCCAGTTTTATTCAAAAATTAATCATACATGCCCCCGGGCGGGCAGCTCAATTGGCAAGTGCCGTGAAAATGAAGTTCTATGAGGTTTTGAGTTCAACTCCCCCCGACTTACCTTGTGTGCCACGTAAGGGGCATTGTGGGCACACCTAGAGGTTATAGTGGTAGCAGTTGGATAACACGGCCACATGTAACGCGAGCACGTGCCCAACTAGTTGTTGATTCCTCCAGACATATTAAAAAATAAATAAATAAATAATCATACATAGAAAAATGAAATTATCCAAGTCCAAAAAATCTTCAAAACATATTTAATGATTGATCACAAGTTATGTTATTTAAAATTTCCTTTTCCTAAAATTTCTTTTGGGATTTTTTAAGATAATCAAAATAATTTTAACTAAAAAATCAGGCTTCGACCGACTTTGTTTGCTTCAAGGCTAAGCAGATATAACATATTTATTTAGGGAATCCCTACTTGGTTCAGGATGTAAATATCACTGGAAAGAGAACTAGATAACAGAGTATGATGTATAGATATGCATGACAACCTTACAGATACCATATGTTGGGTATGTGTAATATTCTTTGCATGTGTGTGTGTGGGCGCGTCAAATATGAGAACTTCATCTGACAATCCCTCGTAGTAGTGCTATGGTTGTGTCCTGTGTGCTGGACGCATTCCTAGGGGGGTCCCAGGGGGGGGCAAGTATGCCCCCCCTAGTTACGCGCAGCGTTCGGGGTAGTGCCCCGAAATATTTTTTTGGGCGCTTTTTGCTATTTTTAGCGGTTTACTAAAAATAATCCTGGTTTTAGGGATTAGGGTTTTGGTATCTACGGAATACCTAAAAACATTGTATATATTGTATAGTGAATGGTGAAATTCGATATAATGAATATAAGAAAGGTTTTCCCGATTGAGGGTTTCTGGTATAAATCTTTGTGTATTATGTGAATGAGCCATTGATTAAATTTTGTTTTGCTTAAGAATCTATATGCATTGCTTTACTTCACAGGTTTAAAACTTACATGTGGTATCAGAGCTTGTTTTTGGCTTCAGAGGGACACCTTTGTTGTTAAGGGTTTGGCTCGGTCTTGATAGATCAAGTTTATCTTGGGTCTGTGATAAACCTGGGTTTAGTGGGAGCTATTGCAGTGGAGATTCGAGTATAGAAAGAGGAATGGCGAGCTCATCTAGAATTGAGACAGAGAAGTTCAACGGTGAAAACTTTCAGCTATAGAAGCTCAAGATGGAGGACCTTCTTGTAGACAAAGAACAATGGATCATTGTGGATCTCGGTACATAGCCTACTGGTACACCGTCTACTAGCACACAGGCTACTGGTACACAACCTACTAGTACACAAACTACTAGTACACCAGCTATTGGTATGTCGAAGGAAGATTGGGAGAAGTTGGATAGAAGAGCAAGGAGTACTATTCGACTCTGCCTGGCAGATTCGGCTTTGTTGAATGTCTCGGGAGAATCTACAACCAAGGAACTATGGGATAAGTTGGGGAATTTGTATCAATCAAAGTCCCTGGTAAACAAGTTGTTTCTTCGAAAGAAGTTGTATCATATTAGAATGGAAGATGGAGATTCTATGACAGAACATCTAAATGCCTTTAATACTCTGGTAAGTCAACTTGTCTCTGTTAATATTACGATTGCAGAAGAAGATAAGTGTATTACTTTGTTATGTTCTTTGCCAGAATCTTGGGATAATCTGGTTGTAGCAATTGGTAGTACCACTCAATCTACATTGAAGTATGAGGATGTAGTTTCATCCTTGTTATCTGAAGAGATGAGGCGAAAAACCATGGATGGTCACAGCACAGATGCTTTATTTGTAAGAGGGTGTACCCAAGACAGGAACCCTGGTAAGCCTTCGGGGTGGAGATCTAAATCTACAGGTAGATGTAAGTCTCCAGGAAAATCTTTGAGGAAATGTTGGAAGTGTGGTAAAACAGGGCATTATAAGAAAGATTGCAAGTCTAAGAAGGTTGAAAAACCAAAGGGATCTGATAGTACCTCTTCCACAGAGATGAAAACCTCCACTGAAGAAGGAGGTGATGTTTAGCTGGCATATACAAGTACACATGCAGACTGTGATGTATGGTTGATGGACTTAGGTGCATCATACCATATGACTCCTCACAAGGAGTGGTTCTCTAAATATGAAAAATATGATGGTGGTGATGTATTCCTAGGAGATGACTCGACAACAAAAATCTTGGGACGTGGAAGGGTTAAGTTGTTGCTAAAATATGGAAGGATTAGAACTCTCCCTGGGGTTCTGCACATTCCAAAACTAGCCAGGAGCCTAATATTTGTAAGCAAGATGGATGATGCAAGAGTGGATATTGTATTTGGAAAGAACACTTGAAAGATGGTACAAGGAGAAATGGTGTTGATGAGGGGAGTTCGGTGTGGAACTCTATACAAGTTGTTGGGAAGCACTTATACTAATGGGTGTAACAGTTATGTTGTCCTTGAGCAGACAAATAAAGAAGACAAGACCAATATCGTCCCTGAAAAGAAGACCATGCTGTGGCATCAAAGACTGGGACATATTGGAGAAAAGGGCCTTCAATCACTATGCGGTAAAGGTATGGTTGAAGGTATGTCTAATTGCACTCTAGATTTTGATTTATGTGAACATTGCATATATGGTAAACAAAATCGAGTAAGATTCCCATCTAGTGCTACAAGATCAAAGGGGATCTTAAAGTTGATACACAGTGATGTGTTTGGACCTATTCTTGTTCCATCCCTAGGTAAATTTGTGTATTATATTTCATTCATAGATGATTTTTCAAGGAACGCATGGATTTATTTTCTTAGAAAGAAATCTGAGGTATTTGATAAATTTAAAGAGTTTAGGGCTCTGGTAGAAATCAGACAGAGAAGAAAATAAAGGTATTGAGAACAGATAATGGTGGAGAATTCTACGGAAATGAATTTGAAGAATTCTGTAAGAAGTGTGGTATAGCAAGGCAGAAGACTACTCCATACACTCCTCGGTAGAATGGAGTTGCAGAAAGGATGAACAAGACATTGATGGAAAAAAAAAGGAGCATGCTCAGCAGTGCCGGGTTAGGACAAGAATTCTGGGCAAAGGCAGTGGGTACATCATGTTACCTGGTCAATCAATCGCCTTCATCAGTGTTGGATGATAAAACTCCACATGAGGTATGGTCTCGAAAGAAACCCTCTCTTCAACATCTTAGAGTGTTTGGTTGTGATGCTTATGTAGATGTTCCAAAGGAAAATAGGAGTAAGTTGGATAAAAAGGATGAAAAGTGTATCTTTATCGGTTATAAAGATGGTGTGAAAGGTTATAAACTTTGGAACCCATAAAACAAGAAGAATGTTTACAGTCGAGATGTTGTGTTCAGAGAGGTAAAAGATGTGTCCAAACAGGAATTCCTGCCAACGCAAGACGAACCTGATAAAATAGAGCTTGAGTTGGATGATGCAAAATCTGAATCATCTGAAGAAGAAGAAGAACCTCATACCCCAGTATTGAGGAGATCAGTGAGAGATAAAAGGAAACCAGAAAGGTATAGTCCACATGATTTCTGTTCAAATTTTGCTTTATCTATTACTGATGATGATCCTAGAACTGTTAGGGAAGCAGTGAATTCAGAGGATAGTAAACTCTAGAAGAAGGCCATGGTTGAAGAAATGGATGCCTTGGATAAGAATGAGGCATGGGATATAGTTGAGTTGCCAGCTGGAAGAAAATATGTTGGTAGCAAATGGTTGTTTAAGAAGAAGTTTAATGCACAAGGTAAAGTGGAGATATACAAAGCTCATTTAGTAGCAAAAGCTTATTCCCAGGTAGAGGGAAATGACTTTGGTGAGATTTTTTCTCCTGTTGCTAAGTTAACTTCTATTAGATTTCTTTTATCTATTGTTGTTGCTTTTGATCTTGAAGTGGAACAGATGGATGTGAAGACAACATTCCTACATGGGGTTCTGGAAGAAGAAATCTACATGAAGCAACCAGAAGGCTTTGTAGTGAAGGGAAAGAAAGAGTTGGTCTGTAAGCTAAAGAAGTCACTATATGGTCTGAAGCAATCACCTAGGATGTGGTACCAAAAGTTTGACACATACATCCTTGGATTGGGATTTGTAAGAAGCAGGGCTAATCACTATGTATATTCCAAGTAGGTTGGTAATCACTTCATTTATGTAGTGTTGTATGTTGATGACATGTTGTTGGTAGGAAATAACATGGATGTTATCAAGGAGGAGAAATCGCAACTATCCTCCAAATTTGACATGAAGGATCTCAGTGCTGCTAACTTCATTCTGGGAATGGAGATTAAGAGAGATCATGCAAACAGGAAACTCTGGTTGAATCAGAGAAAATATGTTGAGATGATATTGCAGAAGTTTAATATGCATGGAAGTAAACCGGTCAAGGTTCCTATTCCTATAGGTGTAAAGTTATCTGCAGATCCGTGTCCCAAGACACATGAAGAAGAAGAGGACATGTCCCATGTTCCGTATGCCAGTGCAGTTGGTAGTTTGATGTATGCAATGGTCTGTACTAGACCGTACATTGCACATGCAGTGGGAGTTTAGAGCAGGTATATGTCAAAACCAGGGAAGGAGCATTGGACAACAGTAAAGAGGGTCTTCAGGTATCTTTGTGGCACCACCAGTTATGGATTGTGCTACCAAGGAAGACCAGGATTGGACAAAGTGGTGGACATACATGGCTTTCTTGATGCAGACTGGGCTAGAGATATGGATCGCAGAAGATCTACAAGTGGGTATGTGTTTAACCTATTTGGAGGAGCAATCAGTTGGATTAGCAAAAGACAGGTTGTAGTGGCACTCTCAACTACAAAAGTTGAATACATGGTAGCCACTCATGCAAGCAAGGAAGCAGTATGGTTACAAAGATTGTGTTCAGGTATTGGGTTGGTACAACAAGCAGTGAGATTAGATTGTGACAGTCAGAGTGCAATCTTCCTGGAAAAGAACCCAGCTTATCATTTGAAGACAAAGCATATTGATGTTCAGTATCACTTTGTGAGAGACATGGTTGAGGAAAAGAAGGTGTTGCTAGAAAAGGTTGACACTTTGAAGAATGTTGCAGATTCATTGACAAAGTCTGTGAGCACAGAAAAGTTCTCTTGTTGTAGAGTAACAATGGGCATTATTGACTATATAATCCCCTGGACCCCTAGATGCAAAGAAAACAACAAGTGGGAGAATGTTGGGTATGTGTTATATTATTTTCATGTGTGTGTGTGGGCGTGTTAGATATGACAACTGCGTCTGATGATCCCTCGTAGTAGTGCTATGTTTGTGTCGTGTGCATCGGGCGCTTTCCTAGGGGGGTCCCAGGGGGGGGCAAGTATGCCCCCCCTTGGTTACGCGCAGCGTTGGACACCGAGCGTTTGCTTTACTTCACAGGTTTAAAACTTACACCATAGATATTGCTTCACTACTAGCAAGCATGTTCAATACCTCAGTGAAGTTATCTACTTCTCCCATTGAATTTCCTTTCACCACTTCAATTAACAAGATTGTGTTTCGATTAGATGAGGGCAATCAATATATGAATTTCCTTTCATCGTCTCTTTTGGAGAAGATAGGGGCAATCAAATTATGAATTTCCTTTCACCATCTGTCTTATATTTTTAATATTTTGAAGTGGGGGCAATCAATTTGTATGTAACATACAAGGGATGATATCTGTTTAAAATCTTTAAAATGAAAAAGAAGGTCTATCTACAATTTTAAGGATACTCTGAAACTAACTTTCTTCCAATTTTCAATACACCTTCGCCTATAGGAGAATTTTTTTGGAATTTCAATCATTTTAGGGATAAACCTTGAGCGAGTTTGTCAGTTTAAAATCTGATATCACAACCAAAATTATCAAGATTATCCTAGACATACTTTTTCAATCAAAATCAAAGGAACGTAAATAATTTCGCCTAATCTTGTTTCGAAAATATGCTTTTAAGTTTTTAGAGTCAGGCTGAGTCTCTTTATTTCTATGAAGACTAAAAGGATGAGAAAGGAGAAAGAAAATATGGAGTGGAAAGAACTTGGGGAGAGGCAAAAATAAACAAATCAAGGATTCATAGGATCTGAGTAAAAAATGTCCTAATCCCACACAAGTTTGTGTATTAAGTTCAAACTTCTTTCAAGTTTATTTATTATTATTTTTATTTTTTATACCAGAGATGGCTTTAGAATTTATGAGCATGACAATTTGAGTTATATTTTTCTACATCTCCAATTTTTAGATAAGGTGATAACATTATCATGAGAAAAACTTCCTTTGCATTTATTTCAATCAATTTTATTTGGACTACAAAGAAGAATAGGAACTCATACCTTATTTTTCTTTTGAATTTTCAACAAGGAATATTATTTATTTATCACCTGCTTTTAGAGAAATCAAGAAGATGAAAAGATGAGTGTCGAGTTTTTCTTGAGCCTCATCTCCTGTTCAATAAGATCTATTCTGCAAAGCACCAAGAACAGTAGACCATGTGCCTTCATACTTCTGCGACCTGAAATTAACCCTGTCAAACTCTGAACCCCGTCATTGGGATATGGAGTCATAATTCCTAAAAACTGAACCATACTGAATGCCAAACTGAAAACCGAACTACTGAACTAAAATAAAACGTTGAACTAGAATGTTGAAATGAAATGTTGATTTGGACAACTTATTTATTGTTAAGAACCAAATATCAATATAGCATAGAAAAAACTCAGAAAAAGTACTCAACCCTTTAAAAAGAGATAATTTTAGATAATAAGCCTCTTCGAGGGGGCAACCTCCTTTTACCCCACTTAAATGTTCCAGTACAAGATGATTCAAAATGAAAATGTCTCCTTGGTATATATAGGAGACTAGGAGGTATAATTACAACTAATGGCCTAAAGCCGACATAAATAAAATA
>ML798072.1:238971-258055 GCA_009831015.1 Picea engelmannii
TCTCCCTTCGTGTAGATCTAGCGCCCCTCCGGGATTGGATGACCAATCAAGGTATTTTTAAATTGTGTGATATTTCCACATGGGTACTTTGGGGTTATGGACTAGGTGGAATGATGTGCCCTTGCCTCCCATATTGGAGCCTCTTTCTCCTTTTTTAATTAGTGTGTTGCATGGTTGTTTTCCCCATGATATAGTTTCCAAGGACTCAAGAGGTTGGCAGGATCCCCTTTATTCGGTCAAGAAGGGATTTCTTCTTTTACAAGAGAATTTGAATTATCTCCCTCGTTCAAATTTGTGGAAGTCGGTGTATCATTCCGATGGGATTCTGAATATCAACTCTAATTGACTCATACTTCGTCCACCCATTCCAAAAAAGTTCGCAAAGAATTTTGAAACTTATAGCTCATTCAAAGGATTTAAAAAATTACAATAGGAGGGGTCCCCTAGGAAAGAGCATTGATATTATACGGTCTTGTATGGCATTCATTCACTCAATTTGATGATATGGCATTGTTATAACATGTATTGGTTTCAACATGGTATCAAAAAAGTTAATTATCATATGGTGACCATTGTTGACTTGATGCATATGAAGTATGGTTCTCTACACGGTTATGTCCTTGCCACATGTATTGAAGGCTTATATTTAAGATGATGTTTTAAGTACATAAAATTACAAGAATCGTGTAAAACATGGTATTTAGCATATCAAGTTATATGCTTTGACTAGATATATTACATCTCCCAGAGGCATTAAAAGTTTCATATAAAGTGAGCGCTTTGATAATTTAAAGGAAAAAAGGTATATGGTTTATAAAGGTTCAAAATATGGCACATATTACTTGATTGTTGGCTTCAATTTATATGTCTCTTACTCCTCCATACATTAAAGGCTCATATGGATAAACACGTTGGTGCAAATGATTCATATGTTGTTCCAAGCGGCGAAGGTTTGGTTGATTTTTATGATGGTTATTGATCAACAAATTATCGAATTACTAAGAGGGGGGGTGAATCAATAATAGAGAAATCTAATTCTTTTTAACCATATAATGCAAGTGTTATATCAATGTAGCATTATCATCCAATATTTGCACAGTAAATAAACAATGAAGAAATAAACAATCATACACATACACAGTACAACAGTGTTTTTACGTGGAAACCCAAAGCGAGAGAAAACCACTGAATGTTTTTTCTTATATGTCTTGAAGAATTACATTCATTGAAAGCACCAACTTCCTTTGTTTTCTAGTTGCAACTGGAAGGAGGATCCAACCCCCTAGTTTCTCAGGCTACAGCCCGAGGGAATTTCCAAATCCCCAATACTCTGGCTACAACTAGAAGGAAGCTACAAACCCCTATGTTCTCCGGCTACAACCGAAAGGTGGCTACAACCACTTATCCTTGCCTCGTACAACCACCATGTCGTATAAGTAGAATGATGGAACCATTGTCACACTATCATTGTGAGATATATTGTTGTAAACCTGTACCAAACAACCTATAAAAATAACCTGAACCATGCATCAATCTGTACCTCAACCTGTAATCAACCTATACCATAAACAAGTGCACCAACCTGTACCTCAACCTCAACCAAAATCCCTCATCGATTTCATCATCCAAATCTGATTTGTAACTCTGTAATAGACCTGGTGTATATAATCACATACATGCAAACCTTCCTTAACTTTAACAACAAGAGACTAGCATTTTCATCAAACTTTACTTTAGTCTCACATGACTAGTTTTGGATTAGTCAACAACCCTAACTTGAAATAAGCATAACTATGTACCTGTAATGAATAAAGATCTGAAAATAGTACACAATGTTCTTCAGTGTGTTTTATGTAATTCCTCTAGGTGTCACTACAGGGAACCTCTCAGAAAAGGAGTTATAGAAAAAAATGGCATACCGTGTTGAATTATGGCTTATTCTAGAGAGCGAACTTGTAGAGCGTGCCCCCGCACAGAATATTTGTTGTGTGGATCTGAAAATTGTACACAAAATACTACAGATTGTTGTACACAAATTGTACTCTAGTATTCGGCTTAGATGTCCTTTGGTTACATTAGTCACCTGTAGATATTCAATATGCTCAAGTGTGATTAAAATGAGAGAGCATTGCCTCTTATTTATACTTTAATGTAGTTTCCTCAAGGGGTTACCTTTTAACCATCTTAACCTAATTTCCTTATTTTGGGCTAACCCACTTCTAATCACTTTCCATAATTAGAAAGTTCTCCATTTACTTTATTGTTTAAATAATCCTCCTTGACTTTGTCACTTCACTTTATTATTTAAATAATCCTCTTTGACTTTGTCACTTCACTTTATTATTTAAATAATCATCTTTGACTTTGTCACTTCACTTTATTATTTAAATAATCCTCTTTGACTTTGTCAGTTCACTTTATTATTTAAATAATCTTTTTTGACTTTGTCAGTTCACTTTATTATTTAAAAAATCAATTTTGACTTTGTCACTTCACTTTATTATTTAAATAATTTCTTCTTTGCAAGCACTTTGACTTCTTTGACCTTTTGGGACTTCAAGCCAACATATGAGGGTCCTCCAAATTCGTAAGGTCGTAACTCTCAAACCGTGAGGAGTTATGTGACGTTCCACATACCACCAGAAATGGCATGACATGTACTATCCATCTAGAATAGTCTTACCTACAAATATATAAAAAATCATACCATTATACAACAAACAAACCTGGGTCCATTACCCAAACCTTTGTGCTACTAGAATTCGCTATCGGACTTTCTTCAAGGGTTGACATCAATGACAACCAACCCAATCAATCAACAATCTCCCCCTTTGGCATTGATGGAAACACTCCGATGCAATACTGAAATCATATCACTCATGCTCCCCTTAGAACCATGCTTGCATCTTTGTGACCAACACTCCCCCTTGAATCATCCCTCTGTCCTCTGCATCTGATAAATCTTTCCCCCCTTTGTCATCAATGGCAAAGGTATCTTTCCATTCGGGTCTGCTCCCCCTAATCGACTCATCTGATCTCCCAACCTGAACTGTCCTCTTTATGGTGCTTCCTTGTGTACATCTAAGACATATAAGATAAGCATTCAAAAGCATTCATTTTGGAGTAGAAATAACTCTGAGTCTCTAGCGAAGATACTCAAAGCCTTCCTGTGGAAGCGGTTTTGTAAAGATGTCTGCCACTTGTTCTTTTGTGCCCACATATTCAACTCTGATGTTATTTTCTACAACCTGTTCCCGTAGAAAGTGATACTTGATTGGAATGTGCTTCGTCTTGGAGTGCATCACCAGGTTCTTTGAGATATTGATAGCGCTTGTATTATCACAATAGATTGGAATGGGCTCATCATACTCAACCTGTATATCTGTCAGAGTTTGTTTCATCCATAGAACCTGTGTACAACATGTTGTTGTTGCAATATACTCTGTCTCGGCTGTAGATAAAGATATTGATTATTGTTTCTTGCTTAGCCATGATAATAAGCACTCACCCAAGTAGAACGTTGCTCCATTGGTGCTTCATCGGTCATCAATTCAACCTACCCAATCTGCATCTGTGTAGCAAATAAGTGATAGATCCTTTCCTTTTGGATACCATAATCCAAAATCTTTTGTTCCTTTGAGATATCTGAAAATCCGCTTCACTGCTAATACATGTGATTCATTTGGTCCTGCTTGAAATCGTGCCACATGTCCAACTGTCTGTATTACATATGGTCTGGGTGTTGTCACATATAGTAGGCTACCAATCATTGACCTATATTGCCTCTGATTTGTAGACTTTGAATCGTCATCTTTTCTCAACTTGCAACTGTTTTGCATGGGAGTGATAATTGGTTTGCAATATTCCATTCTGAACCTCTTTAACATTTCTCTGATATACTTGGTTTGAGAAATAAAAATTCCTTGGTTGCTTTGATGCATCTGAATACCCAGAAAGAAGGATAGTTCTCCAAGTAATGACATTTCAAATTCATTATGCATTTCCTTTGCAAATTTCTAGCTTGACCTGTCATCAGTACTTCCAAAAATAATATCATCAACATAAACTTCAATTAATAAAATACTATCTTGAGTTACCTTTATGTAGAGGTTGTAGAATGCACTTCCTTTTCTAAACCTTGCCTACTGTAGATATTTATCCAATCTAGAGTACCATGCTCTAGGAGCCTGTTTTAGACCATACAAGGCCTTATTTAATTTACACACATAATCTGCGCTCTCTAACAACTGAAATCCTTCTGCTTGTTCAATGTAGACTTCTTCTTCAAGTTCCACATTTAGAAAAGTTGATTTTACATCCATCTGATACACTTTAATATTTTTGGAGCATGCATAAGCTAAAAGCAATCAGATTGATTCCATTCTGGCAACTAGGGAAAATGCCTCTTCAAAGTCGATTCCTTCAACTTGTGCATATCCTTTACATACCAATCTAGCTTTGTTCCTTGTAACATGTCCATCTTCATTCAATTTATTCCTGTATACCCACTTTGTGTCGATCACATTCTTATCCTTTGGTCTTGGAACCAATTCTCAAGTGTCATTTTTCTCTATTTGATCCAATTCTTCATATATGGCCTTATTCCAAAATTCATCCTTGTTGGCCTATTCAAAACAGGTTGGTTCAATTGTAGATGAGAGTGCTAGGTGTGTTTGTTCTGGTGAATAGATTCTTCTTCTAGTCTCAACTTTTGCATCTTTGTTTCCGATAATCTAATCTAAAGGATGATTTTCCTGTACTCGCCTGCTAGGTGTCTTTGGAGGCACTTGTTGAACTTGCTCTTTTGCTGCTGTCGGATCCTCTTCATCTTCCCCTTCTACTTCTTTTTCATCTTCTGCTTCTTCTTCTTAAAGTTGTTCCATTCATTAATTTTCTTCTTCCTTTAATTCTTATCTACCTGTTTCATCAATTGTTACATTGATGCTTTCCACAACTTTGTTCAATCTCAGGTTGTAAGACTTGTATGCTTTCCCTGTACTTGAGTAACCAACAAGTACTCCTTTGTCCACATGAGAGTCAAACTTTCTCATTCTTCCATCTTCTCTTTTGATGTAGCATTTGCTTCCAAAAACTTTGAAGTGCTTCACATTGCTGGTCTTCCTTTCCATAGCTCATAGGGATTTTTGTCAGTGTTGTTTCTGAGCATTACTTTGTTTTGAATGTGATCTGATGTATACACTGCATGTGTCCAAAATATTTCTGTCAATTTGGAATCCATTAGCATTGTTCGAGCCATTTCTTGTACTGTCATGTTCTTTCTTTCAACAACTCCATTCTGTTGAGGTGTACTAGCAACAGAGAATTGTCTTTTTATTCCATGCCTGCTGAAGTAGTCCAAAAATTCCTTTGAAATGAGCTCTCCTCCATTATCATATCTCAAGCATTTAATTTTTGAATCCATTTCATTTTCAACCATTTCCTTGTAGACCTTGAAGTTTTCAAAATCTTCTGACTTATTCTTGAGAAAGCAAACTGGTCATTATTGTATAATCATCAACTAATAACATAAATTATTTCTCAACTTTTAAACCCTTTGTTGTAGTTGGTCCAACTAGATTAGTATGCGCAATTTCTAGTGGTCTTTTCAATGAATATTCTTTTGATTTAAACATGGTCTTTGTTTGCTTTCCTTGTTGACAATGCTTGCATAAAGTGTTCGTTGGTTTCGTGATCTTGGGCATTTCTCTAACTCATTCCCTTTTGCTGACTTTGACAAGGTTATCAAAATGTATGTGACCCATTCTTTTGTGCCATAGCCAACTTTCATCTTCCTTTCCTAGGCAACACTTTTCATTTCCAATTTCACTTAATACATATATGTTGCTTGAAGTTCTTGCAGCTGTTGCAATCAATTTTCCTAAACCTTCTTTTCTTATCTTGCACTTTTGTGATTCAAAATTAACTTTATGACCTTGGTCACACATATCACTCACACTTAGAAGATTATGTTTCATATATTCTACTAGTAGAACATTTTCTGCCTTGGTATTCTTGTTCCCAATTTTGACTTTGTCTTTTCCAATGATTTTAGTTGAATCGTTATTTCTGAAGAAGACTAATCCATCTCTTTCCTTTCTTAATGTAAGAAACTTGTCTCTATCACATGTCATTTGTTTTTGAACAACCATTGTCAACATACCAACCATGTTTCTTCTACATAGCTTGTAGAGTGAGTGTTCATTCTTCATTGCTATATTGATTCTGCTTTCTTATCCATGTCCTTTTCTAAGGTTCATGTCTATGACTGTTGTTGTTCTATTGTGGGACTCTAGGAGGGATTGTCATTCTGCAATCTTTGGCCATGTGTCCAAAGTTGTTACATTTGTAGAATTTCACTTCATTGCTCAAACATTCAAACCTATTGTAACTTCTTCTCTGTGTTTCACTAGGCCTTCTTGGATAACCCTTTTGTGTATGACTTTCAAAGTTTTTTATGTTATTGTTGTTAACTCTGTAATTCACATCTTTATGTCTAAAATTATTACATGTTACATGCATAACATAAACCAAAAAAGATAGTTTGATACCTGGGAGTTGAAGATATTCTAAAAGGAGATACTCTTATGAATCATTCTTCTTCCCGAGGCCTATCTATTTCTATCGGTCGTTAATTCTGAAATCTGAATCTTCTCAGTGGAGGAGTTTCCCTGAAATTTTCTTTGTAGACCTTCCTATCTCGTTTGATTGTTTCTGGATAGCTTTTTGGATATGTTTCTTGTTATGTTGTTTTGGATATTGATCCCTTTTCTGTCTGATTGTATCTAAGTCTGGACTTGTCATGATGAGGTTTTTGACTGTTGATATTGTCATTCAAAACTTTTGAGTTGTTCTGCATATTTTTATTTTGAATATCCTTTCTTAATGTGACAATTTCTGCTTCCAAATTTCCAATGATCGTGTCTCTTCCTTCTAGTTGTTCTTTGAGTGATTCTTCAATTATTTTATCTTCTTCAATTTGAACCTTCAAATTTGTGATCATTTGTTCTATGTCATGAGTGTCTTCTTTCTTGTCTAGTTCTACTTGTAGTTTCTTGTTTTTCTTCTTTTCTCTTTTGATAACTTCTATGGCACACAACAATTCTTCTCGGTAGTCAACTTCTGCCTCTTCATATTCTTCTTCGTCCTCTTCATATTCTTCTTCAGGGTCTTCTTTATCAGAGTCTTATACTACCATGAATAGAACTCTTTATGTCTCACTGTCACTGACTTCATCTTCATCTGATGATGAGATGTCTTCTTTGGTGCATAAGCTTTTCTTGAAAACTTTCTTTGTGATTCTTTTGTCTTTATATGTTTGTTTGTTATTTGAGTAACCTTCATCATTTCTCTTTTTCTAACGAGGACATTTGTTAGCAAAATGACCAATACCATCACAATTAGAACAAATCAAAGGAATCTTACCTCTATACCTGTCGTTGGTTTCCTTGTTCAATCTTCTGACAAAGTTGGTCGTTTCTTCATCATTTTTCGAGACGTCACTGTTGCTGCTATGTTCTTTTTATTTTTTCTTTTCCTTTTTCTTTAACCTTTTGGATGCTTCTTTTATATCTGAATTTTCCTGTTCAGTTCTCATTTCATATGTTGTGAAGATTCCATGTAGTTCGTCCATGCTTATTGAGTTTAGATCCGCTCTTTCTTCTAGTGTTGATATCTTAGGGTCAAATCTCATAGGAAGATATCTTAGTACATTTTGAACAATTACATATTCTTTGATTTCTTCTCTCAATCCCAAGATTGCATTTATTGTTTCATCTACTCGTAAAAAGTAAGATGCAATATTCTCATCTTCCTTCATCATTAGTTGTTCGAACTGACCTCTGTAAGTTTGAAGCTTTGTTGCTTTGACTTTTGAATCTCCTTCATAAATATTTTGAAGTTTGTCCCAAATCTCTTTAGTGGATTTACAATGTGCAACTTTGGTGACTACCGATTCTCCAATACCATTCAAAAGTGCATTTGCGGCTTTGGAATTATTCTGACCGAGTTTCATTGCTTTGTCATTTCTCAGCGGAACTGTTGGTGTTGTGTATCCATCTACAATTGATTGTCGAATTTCAAATCCCTGTGCCTATATATATGTCTTCATCCTTATGCTCCAAAATGCATACTTATGTTCATCAAACTATGGTATTCCATTTTTATACATGTTATTTCTCTCCATGATCTACCTTTCAGGGGTTAAATTGATTTCTGCAGGAACCTGCTTTGATACCAATTGTTGGATTATTGAGAGGGGGGGTGAATCATTAATAGAGCAATCTAATCCTTTTTAACCATATAATGCAAGTGTTATATCAATGTAGCATTATCATCCAATATTTGCAGAGTAAATAAACAATGAAGAAATGACCAATCATACACATACATAGTACAATAGTGTTTTTACGTGGAAACCCAAAGCGAGAGAAAACCACTGAATGTTTTTTCTTATATGTCTTGAAGAATTACATTCATTGGAAGCACCAACTTCCTTTGTCACACACCCACTATGGCAAATTAAATTTTTCGCCTTTTCTCGAGGGACAGGATCCTCGAATTCCTACGGGGGCCTAGTGCAGGCTAGCTCTTCCCTTATCCTCCTCCATGTGATTGATGGTTATGACCATAGGCCTTACAAAAAGGCGCTTCTGGCTTTTGCGTTTCGGTATTTCTGTGTGCGAGGAACCCTTGTTCCTTCAATCCCCGAAACTCGAAATAGGGCTAAGATTCTTGGCTCCTTCCTTTAAGCCTTCTCCATGTGACCTTGTCCTGTGGCCTAGGGCTAGTCCTCCGAGCACTTCAGATTTCGTGATTTGGGAAATCACGATGCAGTGCTTCTCTTCCTCTCCCTTTCAATTCCCCGAAATTTGAATCTCTTTCCCGGATCAACGGTCCCAATTCTTCTTCTAACCAACGACCTAGATTAAATCTAGGCATTCTCCCTTTCGGGATTCTGACGGGGGCTTCACCTCCCAACTCCTGAATTCAAATTTTCTGTGAATCAAATCAACGGATTAGATTTGAGCTAGATCGACGGTCCACAACCCTATGATCTAATGGTTGTGATCTCCCTTGAATCAACGACTAGGATTAAGTCGTGATTTCGTGACTCGTGAGTTCTGAGAACTCCTCCCTTTGACTTCTTTCAACTACGGGTCAGCGAAATGCCTAACTCTAGCCATGTGTCCCCTTGATGGACGGTTGCGATCTTTTCGCGAAATCCCCTTTCACGAATTTTCTCCAGTCTTCACCCTTGTTTTCCCGATGTCCAGAACCACGATGGCTTTAGATATTCGCCACGTATCCTCTACAAATGGATGGTCTAGATCTGTTCTCATGACTTTAACGGGTCTCTCTCTCTTGCTTATACGAGGGTTAAACCTTGCACATCTTCTCTCATATCCGACGGCTATCGGCCCTCAGCGCTAGATCTGACGGTCCAGATCAAATCTTTTCCCTCTTTCTTTCTCTAAGTCTCTCATTTCAGAATTTTTCTTTGGGGACAGCTTCCCCTTGTTCTTCGGACTCCCGGTAACCGATGTTCTGAATCCCTTTCTTCCCGTTGGAAGAAATCAACGATCAATCATTTCACTTGATCAACGACTCTTATTCCTCCTGAACTTGAGTGTTTAACAGTCCCGTTGTTAACCTCCTTGCAAGTTTGCTAGATCTGACGGTCGTGACCAACCTCAGATCCTCCTGAAAGGATCTCGTCCACTCATCCTCCAATCGAAAGATTATTTCCTTTCACTACTTAAATCTCACTATCCTTCCTGAGCTTCTTCAGTTATGAAGGACTTAAGAGCTTTTGCGCTCTTTCTCCCCAATATTGGGAGATTTTGACGCTACGAAGGTCTCGACCTTCAATCTCCTTTCTGTGAAATCGATCCCCTTAGGTTTCACTTACTCTTCTGAAAGTGTAATCTCTTGTGAGCTTAACAGGATTCATCCTCCAAGGGACTCTAAGCAATTAGGGATGTTGGCATGCGTACATGAAATTGTTTCCATGGTCGACGAACACACAATTCATGACTCTAGCTTATGCCACCACAGGACACAAGTATTTATGAGTATAAAACATCTTCTAACCATATAATTTCTTACTGGCCTAATTATACAACCAAGCAGTAAGGAAAGGGACACAATATATCCATTCAAAAATCAAGCACAATTCCTGAAACATACACAGTATAACCAATTCATGCCCAGTTACAGCTAAATTACATAGGGTAGGAAAATGCTTATCTATTACAGGTTGCTACCAACCAACTGACTGTGGGTGTTTGTCCTTCCACCCGACCATAGGCTTAGAGGCATTTAATCTTAGCACTCTGACCACCCCCATGCCAAGCCATGATATCACCAAGGAGTTCTCACAGTTCTCAGAAGTTTTGTCTATGTTCCAGCTTCTGCTCAGGTTCTGTCCTCTGCACACTTTCAAATATATCTCTCTGTTATGGCCTCGGTGAGGTTTTTCATATGCTCTCCTGCATCAATCTCATGGCCTTTTGATCATGCCCTCCTGGAGAGCTTTGCGCATCTCCCTAAGAGCTTGCACTCTCGTTCCTGTGTCTCTTCTCCCGTGTGTATCCCTCTTACCTTGGAAGGTTTTGCTGACCTATCTTGTTCCTTCTGTCAGAAGGAAGCTCAGGTCTGCAAGTCCCTGCGGTACTTCAGGCTGACAGCCCATGTTTCCATTCATGGAGGTGGTTGATTTTTCAACCACCAGTCCTTTATTCATTAACTGATTTCTCTCCTCTAGTGATATCATGGCTAGTACTTTCAAGGTTTCACCCCCACAATCAGTTATTGGCAACACAAACAATAATACATTTACATTGTCCTCTTGCATTAGCATGGTAATTGGGGTGGTTGATTGTTCAACCACCAGTCCTTTATTCATTAACTGATTTCTCTCCTCTAGTGATATCATGGCCAGTACTTTCAAGGCTTCACCCCCACAATCAGTTATTGGCAACGCAAACAATAATACATTTACATTGTCCTCTTGCATTAGCATGGTAATTTCTATTTTATGATTAATTACAAATTGGGGGAAACAGGGTGTTACATCCTTTGTTTTCCAGTTGCCACTAGAAGGAGGCTCCAACCCCCTAGTTTCTCAGGCTACAACCTGAGGGAAGCTCCAACTCCCCAATTCTCTGGCTACAAATAGAAGGAGACTACAACCCCCTATGTTCTCCGGCTACAACCACCTGTCCTTGCCTCGTCCAACCACCATGTCGTGTAAGTAGAATGATGGAACCAATGTCACACTATCACTGTGAGATATACTGTTGTAAACCTGTACCAATCAACCTGCACCAAACAACCTATAAAAATAACATGAACCATGCATCAACATGTACCTCAACCTATAATCAACTTATACCATAAACAAGTGCGCCAACCTATACCTCAACCTCAACCAAAATCCCTCATCAATTTCATCATCCAAATCTAATTTGTAACTATGTAATAGACCTGGTGTATATGATCACATACCTACAAACTTTCCTTAACTTTAACAACAAGAGACTAGCATTTTCATCAAACTTTACTTTAGTCTCGCATGACTAGTTTTGGATTAGTCAACAACTCTAACTTGAAATAATCATAACTATGTACCTGTAATGAATAAAGATCTAAAAATAATACACAATGTTCTTCAGTGTGTTTTATGAAATTCCTCCAGGTGTCACTACTTGGAACCTCTCATAAAAAGAGTTATAGCAAAAATGGCATACCTTGTTGAATTCTAGCTTATTCTAGAGAGCGAACTTGTAGAGGGTGCCCCGCACAGAATATTTGTTGTATGGATTTGAAAATTGTACACATAATACTACAGACTGTACTCTAACCAACACATTTGGTCTTATTGAATTTGGATCTGTTATGAAGAAGTTATGACGTTTTTACCTGAAACACTTGTTTTAGACTAGTTTCAAGACTAGCCACAAACCATATTTTCCACATAGTGTAACTCCAAAAATACGACGACCCACAAGATGAAATTCGTACCACGGCTACTTGGATATGTTTTCTCAATGGCCTCCCAATTTCACAGTCTGAATCATTCTAGGAAAAAAGTTATTGCGAAAATGGTAAGATGACATGTAAATAACATACCTTAGAAAACATCATCAAAAGAATTTATCCTCCCTTGAATTTCGGTCTTCTTTACTTCACCTTCCCTCTGAAATTTGGCTTAGATATACTTTGGTTACCTCAGTCACCTGTAGATATTCAATATGCTCAAGTGTGATTAAAATGAGAGAGTCTTGCCTCTTATTTATACTTTAATGTAGTTTCCTCAAGGGGTTACCTTTTAACCATCTTAACCCAATTTCCTTATTTTAGGGCTTACCCACTTTTAACCACTTTCCATAATTAGAAAGTTCTCCATTTAATTTATTATTTAAATAATCCTCCTTGACTTTGACTTCACTTTATTATTTAAATAATCCTCTTTGACTTTATCACTTGACTTTATTATTTAAATAATCATCTTTGACTTTGTTACTTCACGTTATTATTTAAATAATCATTTTTTACTTTGTCACTTCATTTTGTTATTTAAATATTTTCTTCTTTGCAAGCACTTTGACTTCTTTGACCTTTTGGGGCTTCAAGCCAACATATGAGGGTCCTCCAAATTCGTAAGGCCATAACTCTGAAACCGTGAGGAGTTATGTGATGTTCCACATACCACCAGAAATGGCATGACATGTACTATCCATCTAGAATAGTCTTACCTGCAAATATATCAAAACTCATAACATTATACATCACTTGGGTCCATTACCCAAACCTTTGTGCTACCGAAATTCGCTACCAGACTTTCTTTAAGGGTTGACATCAATGACAACCAACCCAATTAATCAACACAAATATCATATATTGTTTTGGGGTTGGTATTATATGGTTTCAATTGTTGATAACACATCATATTATTTGGTATTGAGTTGTGATATGAGACTGGTGGTGTATGAACGTTGAGTTGGCCATTACGTATGCCATGCATTAAGTTGGAAATGATCGGGGCATTTATGCCACCATGCCTGTGCTTTACCACCTTGGATTCTTTAGGGTTCTCATCATTTCTCATTTTAGTTTTGGACTGTGGAGAGAGTGAGTATAGTGCTGTGTTTGAACGCCATAAGATACCATGTTCGTTGTTGCAACCATGAAGCTGGTGCAATTGCTTAGACAAGAATTGGTATAAATATTTGGTTCTTCCTCCATGGTATGTACTCACACAGAGTTGAAAAACAATACTGAAGCATATTTGTCCGTAAATGGCTTAGTTTGGTTATGTATATGGTTGCTTGTATGTAGCTTTCTACTTCCCTGTTCTTCGCTCATTTTTATGATTGAAGAGGTCAAGTTATGATTGAACAATTGTTATAAATAATTTTAAGGTGCAAGAGGTTGTAGAAATGAAAGTCAAAGATGGGTTTTCTTTGTTGTATTCTCCTAAAGTTTGTTGTCGTCACTCACTCATTTTATCACTTTCCATGAGTTTTTGTTTCAATATAATTTGGTTATGAGTCAAATGGAGAATGATTTATGGGCCAATCTCGGAACAATGACTAAATTTATCTTGGGTTAATGTGACACGGGTTTTATTTGGAATCATTTAAAAAGGCATGAAGGTTGAAGCCCTAGTTATATTGTTTGTATCTTGACTCATCTTTAGTTATTGTTCAAACCTGATATTATGCCACTGCTGGAAGAGCTAGTATTTGAAGTCTAAAGTAATGACATCCTTTCATGTTTTCCCATTTTGGTGACTTCTTTACAATGAATGTATGGAAATTATGAAGAAAATCTTGCCCAATTTAATGGTCGAGTTTTTCTAAGCAAATCCTATTGTTTACCGTCATATTCCAGCTCATACCTGGTTCATTGTTTGAGTGATTCATAGTATGGCAAACTATCGAATTTCACATGAATTTTAAGTGATACATACCTGGGTTATTTTAGACCTATCTACATTCTCTTATCCACGTGGAGTCTCTATATTATGTTCCACTCTGTCAAATAGTGCACCGTGTAGCGTACCCAGCCACCTAGGCTGGGCCACACCACACAAAAATTTCTCATTATCATCTGTGATACCACTTTGTAACATACCTAGCCTCAAGCTAAGCAACATTACATGCAAAATACACATAAAAATGAAACTTTTGCTAACTAAACTAATTCCTTTACTGTTAGTCAATTTCTTGTAGCTTACAATTACAAATTTATAACATATTTAGCTACAATCTATAACCATAAAACATATGCATCTAAAGCATGCTAATAATCAACATGAAATACAACTAAATCGTTCATTACATCAGCATACAAGTCATTCTCATTCTCGTAGAGTTCATGCACAACAATAACACGTGTAAATAACTAAGTACACGATAAAACACTTATCTTTAAACAAGAATCGTGCAACCAGTTGCATGGGATGGATGTTCCACCCAACCATAGACTGATTGTTCCAAATATCAACAGCCATTCACCCCCAAGTTGAGGCTGGTAATCCACAAAAAAGGGTGGTCTTTCACATTCCACTCGCAACTCATAAAACTTATAACCCAACTGATACTCTCCTACAACTATCTCAATCCTTCTACCAACTCTCTTCCTCTTGACCTGCCCAACCCAAGGAATGCACCATTCATTTATCAAGTATCACCCAAGGGATGTACCATTTGTTTATCAGGGATAACCCAAGGGATGTACCATCTGTTTATTAGGGTTAACCTAAGGGATGTACCATATGTTTATAAGGGATAACCCAAGGAATGTGCCATTATTTTATCATGGTCTCTTTGGCACATATAACTAGGAATCTCTTAGCTCGGAACTCCAAGTAACTTTTTGCTAGGAAAACTATCAGCAAACCAACAACAAACACTTGTTGTTTTAGTGCAACTCACACTAGAGTTCACTCTTCGGGCCTGAAAACCTGGCTCTTCAGTTCTCCAACTCCAATTCGCTCCAGTTACGCTCCAGAGTTCGCCCTCCATGGCTACACCAGCTCCAATCTCTCTTTCTTGCTTTCTCCCTTTTTTCCATGCACAAACTTGACTGACTAAAACTTGCTTTGTAAAACCTGCTCCCAACCCATACAAATTTCCTCTCTTATGGATTTCCTTTCTTGACTCACACCCTTCCCCAAGATGATTGTACTCAACCCCCATGTGCCCAATAACTATGGGATGTGACCACTCACACCCACCCTCTTACATGTATTCGATGATTGGCTTTGGGAACACTCAATCAGAAATCAGAAGGTTCATATACAATTGGCAAGTTTAGGAGAATGGGTTAAATTGATATACATGGGTAATTCCCCCTTTGACACCTCTTGGCCATTATCCTAGACACTTCCCTCTCTTGTGGATTAATTCAACCTCCATCTCTTGTCCATGTCCCCTTAGTAGTTGGCATCACATTTTATTATTAAAACATAGAGATACAATTTGCATATTACATCGCTTGGTCATAGCCACATTAAATCAATACGAGCTCTTCGCCCAAACACATCGACTCACTAGCCTAATTCATTTTATACAATTACATTATAATTCACAGGGATTATAATTGGGGATGTTACATCGCCTCCCCCTCATTTTTGCATGTGCATAATACCCTACAAGTGTAATTTCATTTTACAATTTCGACTCCCAACCAATAATCAACATATAGGCTCTTTGCCCCAAAATCGCACAGGAATTCAAGCCTAAAAAAATTACATAGGCACTATGGCCCCAAAACATATTCACAAAGGCACCCTGGCCCGAAATATGTACATAAGCCACTGGAATTCTCCTACAACTATCCCAATTTCCACCAGCTCTCTTCCTCCTGACCTGCCCAACCCAAGGAATGCACCATTCATTTACCAGGGATAACCCAAGGAATGTTACATTCATTTATCAGGATTAACCCAAGGAATGTGCCATTCATTTATTAGGGTCTCTCTGGCACAGGTAACTAGGAATCTCACTATTGGGAACTCAAGGGACTCACTGCTAGGAAAAGTATCAATAAAATAACCAGCAACAACCTTGTTGCTGCAGTGAAACTCACACAAGAGTGAACTATTCATGTCTGAAAACTTGTTTCTTCGACAATGCAACTCACACTAGAGTTCACTCTTCATGCCTGACAACCTGGTTCTTCATGATGTACATACCCTCTGGGCTCAGGCATCCCTTTCACTGATATAAAGTTCCTTAGGTGATCTGTCATTTGCCAAGGTGTTCTCTTGCAGACGAATGCCAACTTGTTCCTAGATTTCCACTAGCAATCCACAATCCGTGACAAACATCTTATCTGCATCACATGCATATAGTTTATATGAGACATCATCATACAACTTTTAATTATAAAATTTCCAATCTGTTTTACCTAGGAAAACAAAATTCCCAAACATGAGTTTTATGATCATAATTGTTTGTCTCTTGCAGCTGTATATACTAGTCTTCCTTATGGGCTTACTTCATTTCCATATCCAGGACTATTATTCTTGCAATTTTCTCAATTTTCTTGCAACCAAACAAATTGTTAGCATATCATAAGAATTTCCAATTATAAATTTTTCAAATCTAGTTATACAGGAAAAATAAAATTCCCACGCATGAGATTTCTTCTCGTTATGTTTGGATCTTGCAATGGTATATACTAGTCTTCCTTATGGGCTTACATTATTGCCATATCCAAGACTATTCTTCCTGCAATTTTCTCAATTTTCTTGCAACCAAACACGTTGTTAATATCTCATGCACAATATTTGCATTCAGTCCATGAAGTGATTTTCATAATTATAGTAATCTAAAAATTCCATCACTTCCAACTATTATTCATATTAAAAACAAAATTAATCCATTAATCAGATTATCTATAATAGAACTATCAATCATTGTATATGCATTATCAGCACACCAAGCTTTTCATAATGCAATCAAACTTTACCAATAAATAAAACCATTGCATCAATAATCATGGCCCCATCTACACAATGCATCCTTGCATTGACTCTGGAATACCATATGTCCATGTCATGTATACACCATGTGAGTTGGAAGGTATGGCCCATGCCTTAGTACCCCATCCAAACTCTTCCCCACAACCTATTTGATCCTTTGGATACCTTCCTCTTCAACCCATACACAACACTAGGAACATCATCCCTCGGTGCTATTTAGTGTAGGCAAAAAGGTTGCAGTCAAAACCTCATTTACGTAGGGGAAAACCATTATGCACTTGGATGGCACTGTATCCTTTCCATATCCATTCCCATCATGGCCTCACACAGGACTAGTGTTATTGGTATTCATTCCTGTAAGAGGAGTAATGTCTCATGACATAACTCGGTTATGACCTCATAACCAACATAACACAATATGCAATTAGTTTTCCATAAATGCATTCAAGAAACAAATATTGTTTTCATACTAAAGGCCTCCTGCCTTTACATCAATTCAAATTTTGAGATTCAACTGAGAGAATTCTTACCTCAATTCCCTTCATCAATTATACGTCACAGCAACCCCAAATGCATACATGTATGGTTGTCATCAATTTACTTGATTCTACCTGATCAACTAGTACTTTATAGAAGTTCAAAGACTCCTTTTTCCAATCTCTTGATCAACATTCCCACCATCCTCGTTTTGTCTTCGTAATGGATGGTTACCATAAGCAACAATATCATCAAGTTGTAATAGGGTTTCCTAGATACACAATCCATCATTAGTTTTATTCAAATATATATCAATAGACTACTCTTAGTCTATAATCATGCCACCAACATGTTTAGGCATGTCTACATGCACAAACGCACATCAATATGCACCAAGCATTTGATCTTTCATGCCTACCTTATGCACATGTGTTCTATCTTTATTTTATGCATCATGCACCAATTTTGTCATGCACTCTGATGCATGTTTATTTTAGTTTTAATTAAATTGTTTGATTGTTATTGTAGACGGTTGTCCTTGAATTCCTGTAAAACCTCACTACCATGTGCACTGCCATTCTGCTCAACCGTGCACCATTGGCCCTTATTCTACATTTGCTAGCCAAGCCTTACTTGGTCATTCTGTATTTCCGGCCACTAGGTCCATTGGTGTTGTCACCTCACAACTGCTTCCTTTATGTAAATAAATACTATCCCAACATCTTCTAGGTTATAATTCTTAATATTCATAGTGTTGTAGCATGCACTACTCTAACTGGATATTAACAATACAATCTAATTAGCCACTTCCATTTCCTTGACCACACTAGTCTTGAAACACCATTATCATTGATTGACATTTTAATATTTCGAAATATTTCTTTTATGTCATCTTTCTAATACTCCTTGCCATCCATGGCTTAGTTCAATTTTAAGTATATTTTTTTTCATTAAGTGATTCATTGCGAAGCACTACTTGACCACTCAAGACCACTTGGCTCTGAATGGAATTCTACGCTCCACCATTGCTTCTGTACTATGCTTTTGTTGCACACTCTGATAATAGAGGCAACTTTCTTGCTTGTGTACAATTAGACAAGAGTTGCTAGATCATATCTAACAATCCCTTCTTCTTGCACTCAGAGATTACTCTTCCACTTCACGAGTCACTCCTCATCTCATGATGTCCTTTTTCCTCCTCTTGCAACAATATTGACCTCTTTCCTATCCAATGGACACTGGGATTAATCTAGAACAGACCCACACAATGCTCAGTGGTATAATCTTATCCTCTTTCTAGAAATCCTTTTTCACATAACACTCTCTGCATAATGCTCTTCTACCTAATGGCAATGCCCAATTAGTAAGCTTAACCTTTGTTTATGTGTCAAAAATATTTCACTTCAAGTGTGCTTTCAGGATTATGCATAGATACTATCCTAAGCAGCCACAATCTTAATTACACAACAATCACCTTTGTCGCTTGCCTCTATCATTAGGAAGGTTTCTTCAAACTTTGACACTATTTGGAAAAATCTTCACATCAAGTAATTACATGGCTCTTGGAATCCAATTCCACTTTCTGTTAGTTGTCTTGTAGCTCTTTATTGCCTC